>SKCR01032958.1:0-42927 GCA_019454045.1 Zanthoxylum bungeanum
CTGTACAGTACCATCTAGAAACCCAAAGAGATCTAGGCTGGTAAACAGTGGAATGAACTGATTTCTCCATAGTAAATAATTGGAGGAGGTCAGTTTGATGATTAGCATATGTACCATCTGTAGGCACTGTATTTTTGCATATAAGTCCCTATGATGAGTCTCATTTAGAGACACTACCTTTTAAGTCACGGAAGTCGCGGGAAACTGACGTCGGAAGGGGAAATTCGGAATAAGTATGTCATCAGATTCATTTCATAAGTTCACTATTTTCGTTCATGCTGCGTTCATGACCACGTTCGAATGTCAAGCAGATTGCGGGCGTTCGTGTAGCGTTCGAAGCGGTGTTCGAACGATGTCGGTATTTCTGGTTTTGCTGCTAGCCTCACACCCGAGCCCAATTAGCCCTCCAAAGCCCATAAAACACATCCAAATTAATAAAACACATATTTAACACATGGGGAATTAAATAAAATCTAAAAATCATATACCAAATTAAAATAAATATCAAATAAAATCATGCCTAATTAAAATCAATCAAGATTATTATATTCCTAACTAAACAAATCTCATGCCTAAACAAAACAAATTAAATATATCATATTCCTAATCTAGCCAAGACATGTCCCCTAATCAATTATTAGACCTTCCTTGTAAAACACTAATTGATTTATTCCTTTTTGAACAAGATTTAACCCTAGCCTTTGCCTATAAAAAGAAGCCTTCACCACACATCCAAGGGGCTAGCACATTCATACAAACCATAAAAATTCTGCAAGGCATTAACACCCTAGCTCAGAAAATATTTGGGATGTCACTCGAGGGGGCACATGTAGTGTGGTATCACAACCTTGAGAAAAAAGTTAAAGAAGATTGGAGGGAATTGGCAGATGCATTTCTAAAGCATTAAGTTACGGACTTGGAAATTGATTTGTCACTCCGTGATTTGGAGAACACTAAGCAGAAACCGGAAGAAAGCTTCAAGGAGTATGTAGACCGCTGGAGAAGCCAGCTTCTGAAAATGCAGACTCGGCCCTCTAAGAAGGACCAGATTAAAATGATCATCAAGGGCACCAAGCCCTCAATTTATGGCAAGCTGAGGAGGATGACCTCCATGATTGCGGATTTCCGACAGTTGAGAGAGACTGTTATGGATATTGAAGAAGAGGAGGCTGAAAACAGAAAGTTTTATGGCCAGAATAGGAGGAATTTTGGGGGGCATTCTGAAACCAAGCCCACTACTGCCGAAGTCGCTGCCATCAGAAACAGGCAATTCTCCAACCTTGGTAGACCTTTGTCGAAGGTGTTTGAAAAGTTACAGGGACAAGGACTCTTGAAACCCTTATAAGGCAAACCATTTCCACACCCCCCACCGCCACACATAAATGTGAACATTTATTGTCACTTCCACCAGCTACATGGCCATGACACCAACGACTGCACCCGCCTCAAGCATGAAATTCAAGATCTCATAGATTCCCATAAAATACCCGACCCAGGAAAAGAACAGCCTAACACACACAGAAACCCTCTACCAAACTACCACTCCGTTCCACCACCCACCTATATGATCAACTCTGGATTGCCCGAAACTTGTGTCCTCCAAAACCTCAACCACCAAACTTCTTACATGGATGACAGTGAAGAACCATAGGCCGAGGAAGAAGGCAGTGCTGCGGATGATGGAGCTGTTCCTCCTAGTCTATTTGATCCAGCATTTTTAAATAAAGACATTGATTTTGTTTACTTGTTCGAACTTTTTTTCTCAACGATAATAAAGACGTTCATTTCGTTTACTTGCCTAAGCCTCTTCCTGCAACATGAGTACGTTTGAAAAAAGCATTAAACCTTGGTACTATGATACTCAGTGATATTTAGAACACGGGGAATCTTCGAAAGAAGCAAGCAGAAAAGATAAGATAGCCATTCAGAAAGTGGGAAATAGGGACAGTGAGACTGTCAGATTTGGAAGGGAACGAGTTCACCAAGTCGATCAATGTTGACAGATTGAAGCTGTACTTTGCTTAAGGAAGAGAATAATGGTCACCAGAGGAATTGGTAGAAGACCTAACCCAACGGGATAGAAAATTCACTCATACATGCATGCATACACGTAACATATTTTTGCATTCTTTTTTGTGTTTGTTTTGTTTTGTATTCACAGGTTTCAAAGAAGAAAAGAAAGCGGCAAAGACAAGCCAACCAGAATCAGTAACATATGAGTAGTAGTTTCGGGGATGAGTCCCAGGGTTGAGGCCCATATCAGTATCAGTTTGGGGCGAGGCCCACATCATTCTGGGGGCGAGGCCCATATCAGCATCAGTTTGGGGGCGAGGCCCACTTCAGCATCAGTCTGGGGGCGAGGCCCATATTAGCATCAGTATCAATCTTGCCGGGTATGGCACTCTGGGGGCGAGGCCCACATCATTATCAGTATCAGTCTTGCCGAGAATGGCAATCCGAGAATGGAACAAGGTTCGATAATGAACAAGCCAAGAATGGTAATCCGAGAATGGAACAAGGTTCGAGAATGAACAAGCCGAGAATGGCAATCCGAGAATGGAGCACAGTTCGAGAATGAACAAGCCAAGAATGGAAATCCGAGAATGGAGCAGAGTTCAAGAATGAACAAGCCGAGAATGGCAATTCGAGAATGGAGCAGAGTTCGAGAATGAACAAGCCGAGAATGGCAATCTGAGAATGGAACAAGGTTCGAGAATGAACAAGCCGAGAATGGTAATCCGAGAATGGAGCAAGTTCGAGAATGAACAAGCCGAGAATGGCAATCCGAGAATGGAGCAGAGTTCAAGAATGAACAAGCCGAGAATGGCACTCCAGGAATGGAAACACAGTTTGGGAATGAACAAACCGGGAATAGCACTCCAAGAATGGAAACACAGTTCGGGAATGAACAAGCCGGGAATGGCACTCCAAGAATAGAGCACGGTTCGGGAATGCACCACCTTACAGTAACGGTTCAGGAATGGACCACTTTACAGTAACGGTTCTAGAATAGACCACATCACAGTAACAATTCGGGAATGGACCACCTCACAGTAACGGTTCGGGAATGGACATCTCACGGTAACGGTTCGAGAATGGACCACATCACAGCAACGGTTCGGGAATGAACCAGGGGACGCAACACCTCACCACCAAATCAACTCAACTCAACAAATGGCAAGTCAAGTGGCAGCTGGCGAGCCAGGTAAGTAAAAATGCATTGCATAAACTTTGATAGGATTGTCAATGTCACACACTGCACAAGTCCCATCAAAGTGGGGGCGACTGTAGGCACTGCATTTTTGCATATAAGTCCCTATGATGAGTCTCATTTGGAGACACTACCTTTTAAGTCACGGAAGTCGCGGGAAACGGACGTCGGAAGGGGAAATTCGGAATAAGTATGTCATCAGATTCATTTCACAAGTTCACTATTTTCGTTCGTGCTGCATTCGTGACCACGTTCGAATGTCAAGCAGATTACAGGCGTTCGTGTAGCGTTCGAAGTGGCGTTCGAACTATGTCGGTATTTCTGGTTTTGCTGCTAGCCTCACACCCGAGCCCAATTAGCCCACCAAAGCCCATAAAACACATCCAAATTAATAAAACACATATTTAACACATGAGGAATTAAATAAAATCTAAAAATCATATACCAAATTAAAATAAATATCAAATAAAATCATGCCTAATTAAAATCAATCAAGATTATTATATTCCTAACTAAACAAATCTCATGCCTAAACAAAACAAATTAAATATATCATATTCCTAATCTAGCCAAGACATGTCCCCCAATCAAATATTAGACCTTTCTTGTAAAACACTAATTGATTTATTCCTTTTTGAACAAGATTTAACCCTAGCCTTTGCCTATAAAAATAAGCCTCCACTACACATCCAAGGGGCTAGCACATTCATACAAACCACAAAAATTCTGCAAGGCATTAACACCCTAGCTCATTCACACAAGAAATCCCCCTAAACCACCGAAAATAGTAACCCCATACAGCCATTAACACCACCAAAACAACAGCCCTTAACATCATCAAAACAACAGCCCCTAACATCACTAAAACAGCAGCCCAAATACCCCAAAACAGTGTCCTAAAATACCTGAAACAGTGACCAGAAAACGTCACCGAAAGAGTGACCGGCGTAAACACACACGTATAACGCAAGCGCACGTATCGTTCAAGTAGTATAACAATATCGATCCCACGAGGACTTAATATCTAAACTATTAATTTTATGAGGTCAAATGATTACTAATATCTAACAAGTTATTTGATTGATTTGAAATGGTGACGATTCTAAATTTAAAAACAAGTAAATAAAATTATTCGAAATTAGATTTTAAGAAAATTCAATAGTAAAAACTATCTAGGGTTGTGATTTCTTCCAATATCATTTTAAAGATGAAGTGGTTATCTTAAAGTTAGGTAATATATTGATTTATTAACCTGGAACACTAAATTATGTGTAAGTCTCTGTCGATGGTCAGACACAAATACCCAATTTAACCCAATTGAACCATATGTCTATGTCAACCAAATTATCTGGATTCATTAAGTTTAAGTTCCAATTATGGCTACCCCCGCCCGACAGGTATTTGTCTATCCTGTAAGGAAATATATTAAAGGGTTATCTATCCTCAAGGAAGATCGTTGACTATTGAGTCTAAGGTCTTAAACTTAAAATCCATATGTCTAGTTCATTTTAAGTTTCCCAGTTCAATTTTATTAATTGCCAGTTAATGAAAAAGCATTAAGATTAAGACTCAATAAATAAATCTTTATATTACCCAAGCTATAATCTAACCCCTTATAAACCGGTGATATTGGATTTCATCACAACCCCAGATAACTAATTTAGTTACAACACATAACTAGGGCTAGTAAAAACTTGAAAATAAAAGACATAAAGTAAAAATGCGGTAAAGTAAATACTGAAAGTAAATTACAATAAAATAAAATGCTAAGGTAAAAAGAATTACTTTTACTACTACTAATTTAGATATCTCCCATAATATAATATATAAACTTGTGATAACATTACCAACCAGCCATATAGGCGGTATCCTGATTAAGTCAAATTAAGTCTAACCAGCCATTAAGGCGGTAAAAAGATTTGTCAATTAACCTGCCATATAGGCGGTAAGAAAGTTTAATTACCAACCGACCAATCTGGCGGTATCCTTGATTAGTCAGGTTTAAACCAGATTAAAATGAATTACCAACCGACCAATCTGACGATATCCTTTTTAAGTCAAGATTTTAAATAGTTAATATATTATATTTAAGGGAGATTAATCTAAATAGTAATAGTAAAAGAATTACCTTTCACCCTAGTTGGGGAAGTTACCTCCTCATGGTAAATAGTAAAAACTGTAAAAAGTAAAAAACAAGTAAATTACTATTATTACAAAACGTAATTAAAATTAATTACAAAACTAAAAACTAAAAAAACTAAAAATTAAAAGAAAGTAGAGAGAGAAACTCCCTCTTTACATCAAAGAGATGAGAGAGAGTGGTACCTCTAAAACTGAAATTTGAAGCTCTATTTATAGGCGCGGATAGGCATCAGGCGTCGCGACGCCAAGGGCTTTGGCGTCGCGACTCCGGAACAGTGACACGTGTCACGCGTTGGTTTGTCGGTTTCAGATTCTTATCCGATGATGTGGCACTGTTCATGATAACTCAATAATTATGATGACGTCATGATGATGTGGCGGTGACGTCATGATGATGTGGTAGTGGTGATTGTCGGCAACTTGCGATGATGACACGTGGCATGCGCACGTTAGCAGATCTTCTGTGATGGTGACACATGGCACAGCGTATTTTAGCAAAGTAATTTCTCAGATTTTGACACGTGTCCAGGCGCACGTTAGCAAAGAGTCGGCGCACGTTAGCGTCGCGACGCGCCCAAAATTATGATTTTGCCTTTTTTGCTAATTTTCACTGTTTTGCTCCAAATCACCTCCAGAATGTCCTGAAACTTTATTTATCTGCAAAATAACACAAATCACATCAAAATATTCACAAAACTCAAGAAACTATACAAAATATAAGGTTAAATGAGTGGGAAATAGTGATAGATTTATCACTCATCAAAGAGCAGCGAAATACAGTAAAAACAACAGCAAAATAGGGAGAACGATGACTCAAAACAGTGAGACAATGAACAAGAGCAGTGAACCAGTGAATCGAAGGAGTTGCGGAGCGTTAGTCTTTCTGACGATCGTGTACCGTACGTCTGAGAGGTGATTTAAAAGGTTAGACCTGAGGGCACTTTTTCTATTTATTGTCATTCGTTTTTTAATTGTTTTATTCGCATGAGAGTCGTTTGTGGATGCATGTTGTGGCCTTTGAATGAAAGGGAAAATGTGTCGTCTCTTGCGGTATATAGGATGGAAACCCAGACGTAAATTCCGTAGTCGAATTCGAATGGACGGTAGTTTGGTCTGTACTTGGGATACAACTCCACGTACCACTTAAGTAAACTGCACATATCTCCCTTTATTTTATCTTGATTGTTTATTATCCGCATCTTATATTTCGCCATTTTACTTTCTATATGTTGTTTGTTTGTGTGTTGATGATATGATGCGCATGGGCTTAGCATATTGGTCTAAAGGTTTTCCATTTGAGGGAAGAAAAGGCCAAAAGGCTACCTTTACGCCAATACTTTGCCGCGCCGGACAAAGTATGTTTGGTTGGATGTGAGATATGTTCAATCGAGCATAGGAAGTCCTATATCGTTGTCTTTACTTTCTATGCATTGTGATCTAACGCGCATGGGCTAACTAGGGTGGATTAAAGGTCCTCTATTCGAGAGAAAATACCTGAAGGCTACCTTACAATGATGTTTTGCTATGCTTTTTGTTATGTCATTGACTTTATACATATCATTGTTCTATTTATGCATGTATTGCATTCTAACGCGCATGGGCTAACTAGGGTGGATTAAAAGTCCTCTATTCGAGGGAAAATGCCTGAAGGCTACCTTTACCACGATGTTTTGCCGCGCCGGACAAGGTACACCCGATTGAATGGGAATGAGTTCAATCGGGCACACTGGGTCCTACATTGTGGATTTGCTTATTTATGTATGTGTTGCGTCGTCTCTCATACATCAGGTCTGGTCCCGTTCGAACGCGTTCTCAAATGCTATACGAATGCGAGCCTTCTGTTTACCGTTCGAACGCGTTTACGAACACTACTCGAATGCGAATGCGTTTTGTATCATCAGGTCCAGTCCCGTTCGAATGCATTCTCAAATGCTACACGAACGCGAACCTTCTGTTTACCGTTCGAACGCTTTTACTAACGCTACTCGAACGCACACGTATTTCCTTTGTTTTATCATGCATCAGGTCTGGTCCCGTTCGAACGCGTTCTCAAACGCTATATGAACGTGAACATTCTGTTTACCGTTCGAACATGTTTTCAAACGTTACACGAACGCCCATACACTGAACTGAGTCCTTTTCATCATATGTCATGCATAATTATTTCTTAGGTGATTTCTCTTGTATCATGTAATCAATCATACTATTTATATCTCTGCCTTTATCTGTTTGATGTGTTTATGAGATGGTATTCAAGCATGATTAGTCATTTATTTTGCGTTTGGAATTCGCATTATGCTTAGGTTGTTCTTTGTTTTCCGCATTATATGATCGAAGTATGTTCATGAGATTACCGTGTGCTATTGCATATTCTCCGTTATGATGATTACTTTAATCCATGTAAACTTAAAAGTAGAATACTCTTGGAAATATGTTGCTTAGGCTTGGTTAAATTATTGCACAAATCATTTCATTACAAGTGGCGTAAGTAAGGGACCATTCCGAACCCAACGGTTTGAGGTCTTCCCTTGCGAGGGGTGAGTGCGGCCTTAAATCTTTGTCCCAGTTCACACCGGGTGGCGACTCCATCATTCTCCGGTTTAGTCCCCCGAGGGCTACTCCGTACTCCCAACCGGGCCGTGAGCCCGGAACAGCATGCGTCGCCCAGTTTCTGTGTCCCACACCATCGTGTTCAGTGGAAGTGAAGGTAATGAGGACGAAGCAGCCATGAAAAGGATCGAAGAGTCTGATACCATAAAACCTGTATAGAATGTGGCTGAAATCCTCAATGAATAGTAAGGCTATCGATTGTATTATATATAGGGTATTAACAACAGTAAAATCCTATATAATAGGAAACAGATTAATCAAATAATATTCAGAACCTATAAACTAGGAAAGGAAAGATATGTACAATAATTTAGAATCAATGATAGAATCGGAAGATGATTCTTCCTTATTAATTTTCCTCAGAATGTCGACCCAAGGAACGAAGATGAGATTACAGGCCAACTTGTATATGGGGTCATGTGACATATGCCCTAAGTGAGAGCATATGCTTCTAGAAGGCCAGTGATGACAAAGGAAATTAACGGTTCTCATTGGAAGTAGCCCCTGCCAGCTTCCATAAGCATGCAGTGGCAGAATAGTGGTAGAGCAGAGCCATTATAGGCCGCCACAGGTCGGTACAGTGGCAGAGGAATAAGCTAATCTGATTGGCCAACTGGAAGGTGGTTGAGGAGAGTTATGGCTGCAATGATGACAGAGTGACATGAGATGACGTCAAAGGCGGTGAAATATTGAATTTGGAAGCCTGTATAAAAGGGTTGAAGTCTTAGATTCAAAGGTTAGTAATTTTTGCATCTCACTACTTATTAAGATTTAGAACTCAAGAATTAGAGATAAAAAGAGAAAGTTGGTCAGTTACCCGACCACTCGAGAAAATTATACCTGGCTTCTGTAAGACCCGAGGTGTTTATCACTTTGTGAGTTTATTTCCCCATTTGTAGCTTGGGTCGGTCTTGACCCCAGACAATAATAAAATATCCTCATTTCTCTTGTGGACGTAGGTATGAGCCACTCTCTTCCGAACTATGTAAATCATTACATATGTGATTTTCATGTCTTTTGTCAAGTTTGCTTTGGTTCCCTACTAACTGATAAGTGAGATTTATACGCACTTATTCGTGCATCATCAGCTTATTATTTTGTGAGATTCCATGTGATCTAATATATTTTGGAGTTGTTTTGTTAGACAGCATTAGAGTATGGATTTGGAGCAATTGTATGGGTTTTGGGAGCTTATGGATGATTTAGAAACAAGCGGGAAAAGTTGCCGCAAGCTGAAAATACAAATTATGGGAAAATAATTTGCGTCACGATGCCAACTTCTGGGCATCGCGTCGCCCAACATGCCTCACAGTTTTCCCGAGGGTTTGGCACTGCGACGCCAACTTCTGGCCTCGCGAAGCTGTGGCGAATTTTAAGAGTCTTCAAAATAAACAAGCAGCAGATGCGCAAGAGGACTCATAGGTTTCCTATAAATATAACAGAATGTCCAAAACCCTAAGGAGGCTCATTAGACATAACAAAAGAGTTCAAAGCACAAATATAGAGAGATCATAAGGATGAGATTGAAGAACAAGGGAAAGAGAAAAATGTGATGAAGTCCGGAACCCAAAGGAATTTGATTCGGGTTTTACTCTTTATTTTTCCTCTTCAAAACTCTTTTAATTACCATTATGTTATTGACTCAGATGTTGTTGTTCTTTAAATTAGCCATGAACTAATTGTATTTTTCTAGAGTATGACGTAGCCTAATGCTCGAAACTACGTTTATTTGAATCTTATCTTATTATTTCTTTCTTTATTTTAGTACTTAGTAATGAATAAGACGATCCGTAAGTCTCGATTCACTCTTATTTGATCCTGAAATCGACCGAACAACAAGAAGACTAAGTAAAGAGAAGAGAGTTGAAAGGATAACAATGACAGCTGAAAACAGAAAAGATAACCGCATCATGTACCAATCCGAGACCATTTTAAACTTGTCATTGACGATAATTATTCTGGGATTGCGTACTAACCAATTAACGCTAACAATTTTGAACTGAAACCTGCCCTTATTAACATGGTACAACAAAACCAATATGGGGATCGGTGGTTGAGGATCCTAACATTCACTTAAGAATGTTCTTAGAGATGGATGACACAATCAAAATTAATGGGGTAGCCAAAGAGACAATTAGGTTGCGCTTGTTCCCATTTTCCTTGAGGGACAAAGTGAGGGGTTGGATGAAATCCATACCTATGGTGAGAATTCTCACATAGAAAGACATGGCCCCATGATTTCTGGAGAAATTCTTCCCCCCGCTAAATCAGCCCAGCTGAGAACGTAGATTATCATTGTTAAGAAGCTGAAGACTGAGAATCTGTACGAAGCATGAGAACGCTTTAAGGATCTACTCCGAAGATGTCCACAAAACAATTATGCAGACTGGGTACAGATTCAGTTGTTCTATAATGGGCTGAAGGGGCCAAATAGGACTATGGTTGATGCAGCCGCTATGGGAACTATATTTAAGAAGTCAGCTGAGGATGCCTACACTCTATTAGAGGAAATGGCCATTAACAACTTCCAATGGCCAAGTGAACGCACTACGGTTAACAAGGTGTTGGACAATTATGACCCATAGCATCACTATTTATACAGAACATGATGTTGTTGTACAAATTAACTATGTGACAAAGGAAATTACTCTTTTATCATTTTTAATTGGATTACCAGGATATATAAATGATAAAAGTCCTTATGATTAGTTCCAGATTGAGATGATATGAGACAGTATCAATCCACCAAGGTTTAATCATTAAATATCCCTAGTCATAGTATTATCGAGACTGGACATCGATAATGCGGAATAGACTAGTATTGCACTTGTGCGCGTTGTGGGAGCATAACGACATAGTTCTCATATATTTAAGTATTGGATACTTATGCAAGTGTGATAGGAGGTTGTGTTTACTGATGGTACGGAAACAGTTTCGCTTTGGATAGACCCCTCGGAATTCCATTGGTAGTATGACTATGTGTATATGGAAGTCCTAATCAGGGTAGGTGTATTTGGTCTTAACGTGAGATTTGCATCGCTAATACTTGCGACAATCAATATACTTTGGTTTTGGTCATCCGAGACTTTAACAGGTTCTGTGTACGCCTCTTCTGGGTATACTGAGAATCGTAGTGTATTGGGTGTGATGTCAAGATGGATGTATCACTCCAGTCATATGGAGATGATGATCACGCAGGATACGGAACTAGTACTCTTTAGTACTGCAGTCATCGGGATAATATGACTAGGTCATGATTATCCGATTATAGAGACTAGTTACCAGAGATCCGATATATGCTTCGTACGGGGCAGACACAATTCCAGCCCCAGGCCTAGCATGTGACATCCGATACTGGATCGTAATACGCAATACTACGTATACTACGCCTGACATAGATCACATATTCCTTAAAAGAATATTTCTGGAGAATTGGGTAGGCACATCGCTTTGCTAGAAGCCAACCATGTCTTGTAAATCGGTAAGAACGTGGTACTAGGTACGCACGTATTCGGATATTCTGATGATCAGATTTACTGCCAATATATCCATGGATCTCATGGGTCGCTTCTCGAAGATTCACCGATGACGTATGACTCGAACATAATTAATCTGGGATTAATTAGAAGAGAGAGAAAATTAATCTAGGATTAATTGCGGAGAAATTTTATCTGGGATAAAATACTATTTGAAGAGAGAGAACGATTAATTTGGAATTAATCGATAAAATAATATATTCGATATATTATATGAAATTAGATTTCATAACAAAATTAAAATTGGATTTTAATTCGGGCGAACGAATTAATTTAGAATTAATTCGCGAGCGACGTGAATAATAATTTTTCTAGGCATAATTATTTAATTAAATTTGATTTAATTAAGTCGCAACGGAAAATTCGTTAATTCGGAATTAATAAACCGAGCCCGGAATGTGTTTGCGGGCCCACTCGAATTTTGAATTTAAGTGGGGCCCACACATGTCACATCACCTAGTCAACTTTATTAACTTTTTGGTTGATAGAAGTTGGTGGATTTTGGTGGCTTGTAACTTACACAAGCTTGATGTATGAAAGACATATACCAACTTTTGGTATTTGGCAATTTAATTTTGGAAATCAAATACAATTTTTCATTCATCATTTTTTTTCTCTCATTCACGCCATTTCTCATCTCTCTAACTCTCAATTTTTTTCACTTTGCCGTGAACTTCAAAGGCAAAAGAAGAAAAATTTGTTGCAAATTTTGCCTAGTGCTAGCACACAAAAAGGTCAACAAATGTGATAGGGAAACTACTCCCAGAGTTGGAATTCATTCAACTAGCTTGGAAGCTCAACATACATTAAAGAGAGGAGCTTGGAGCAACTCACAAAGGTTGGAATTTTTGTATTCTTTACATCCATTAGCCGATCAAAGTGATTATCTTTCCGCAACTTACTTTGTTTATTCACACATATTTTATGCTTAATTGATCTTGGTTTGACCTAGAAAACCCAACAATGGTATCAGAGCCATAATTGAGCATGAAATTGAATTTAGGTTTCTTAATCTTGATTTGGGTATTTTTGATTTGAGCATGTTTTGATCAAATTGTTTTGTTTGAGTATGCTTATATAATGTTAACTTAGAGTTATAGATGATCAATTTGATAAAAAATTAATTGGATTAATTTTCCCCAAATTTGGAGGCTTGGCCGAGAGTTTGAACCTTTTATAGTCATGGTGATTTTTGAATTTTAGACAATTGGAAGTGTTTAAAATGCATGGGATATATTATTTTGTGATTTAATTGGATTGAAATCAAAATTGATATAAAAATTCTCTCATTGCCGTGACACGTAAAGCATGGAAATGAAATGATTTTGTTTCAATTATGTTGGACATGAATTGATAATAATAAAGCATGATTAATTGGTGTAATTGGTATTTTGGAAATGTTAATTTGACTAATTAATTATGGCTATTACACTTTAATTAATTAATTGTGAAATTTGGAATATTATAATTAAATTAATTAGGCTTAATTTGGAATTGGGCTAAATATGTGTATTTGGGCTTAATGGGCTTGGTTGGGCCAAGTTTGGTTTAGGATAATGGTTGGATCTAATAGGCCTAAAACCATTTCCATAAAGTCCAAATATGATAATTGGGCCTTTTATAATTTAATTGGGCCTAATGAGCCTAAATTGATTTTTAGCAAATGGTGATTCCTTATTGGGCTTTGGTTGCCAAAGTCCATGTCTTATAAATTAATTGAAAGCCCATTGGACTTTAATTAAATTTACATTGGATGTTAATTGGGCTTTGAGACCCGTTAAGATTAGATTTAGAATCTAAGTCGCAAAGGCTCATTAATAAAGTGTAATTATTTAATTTGGAATTAAATATGAATTAATATTAAATACAAATTAAATTGGATTTAATATTATAGTTTGATATAATTCAAGAATTCGTACTTTGAGTACTTATTCTTAACGAGTTGGACTCGCGTAAATCAAATTGTTGTTTGAACATTGGATGATCATTAATCAAAGATTAATTAATTGGATTAGATTGATTGATAACATGCTTGTGTGAATACATGGATATGATGTATGAATAATGTATATTGGATGGATATTAGATGGGTGAGGGCAATTTTGGAAATTGTTGTAATAAATTTAGAATTTATTAAATTGGACCTGCGTGTCCAGCCTATTACCTTTGTGACTCTTTGTATTTCTCTTCTCACATATTCCCCTCAATGTAAATGAGGTTTCTTTAGAAGTGTATGTAATTGGGTAGAAGTAAGATTTGTGCTAGCGGGAGAGAGGAAATGGAGAGATTTGTTCTAGGAACAAATTGTATTATATATCCATCCGCATATCATTATTAATTTATTTATCGTGGCCTTATTATGCTTTTAGAACGCATGCTTAAGGGTGTATGATGAGACCTAATCAAAGATAATTAATTGGTTGCCAATTACGCGAAAAAACCTCAACGAATATTAAACGTTTTCCTTCCATTGAGTGATTCATTCTCAAGATCCAAGATTGGTACTGGTTTTTAGGCCAAAGTCAAGACCTTTGTCCATCGCGGATGTGTTTGAATCATGAAGGCTTTGTTCCATATCGCATGTCTTGTCCAAGTTGTGATTTTTTTGGCCAAAGTCAAGATCACTTCTTGTCCATCGACATCGATTATGAAGCTTTCCAAAGTCAATGGGTCCTGCTTAACTGGAATCATTAAGCTTGTTGTGTCAAAGCCAAAGCTTAGTTGATTCAGAGGAAAAAGGTTAGGCAATATATTGGATATATTGGCATATATTAGATATATGTTTCGGACTTGGATGTCCACCTACTGGATTTAGGAATTGGATGAGATCCAATTGATCTTAGAGATCTACCTAGTTAAATATCATACAGCTTGTTGGCCAAAGTTAAGGTTGTGTGTTATTTAACGGGATCCTAGCCCCTAGGAAACTAGTTTTCCCGAGTACTCAACAGAGGGTTAGAGGCTCGCCAAAAAATGGGAGGCAAGTATTAAATTTGCAATTTCGTTTAGATACTTGCCAATACGCGCTCATTTCTTTTTTCGTCATTACATAAATATATTAGTTGGACTAATATTTAATTGTTGTTTTAATTAAACAGTTGGACTGTATTCAAACTACTTCAATTATAGTTGATTATATAATTGGATTATAGTAATCAATATATTTGAATTTAACCAATCAAATTATAGTTGATTATATATAGTTAGACTATAGTAATCATTATATTTAATAGTACCCGAAATCGTTGATTGGATAGTTGGACTATTGGAATCAAGATAACTAAAAGATTAGCGTTTAGAACAAAATCCTAGTGAAAATATCTTTAAACGACTTTAATTTTCAGATTGGGAATAGAACCTCAGGATAGTCCTGGGAACTGAGAATTTACTCTATTTGATAGAGACCTCTCGGGCCTAAGCCCGGAGTTGAGCGAATAGTGGAGCATGAGTTTTGGAAGACTTATGGTGATGATAAATTTAGTGCTCAATCCTTATGCTTAATGCAATGACACTTTAATTTTGTCATCAGAACTAAGGATTAGATCCTTATACCATGATGTTGAAATAAAGATCTTCATAGATCTAATCTTAGATCTTAGAAGTACAAATTACAGAAGAAGCTCTTTCGCTCGAGTATATCAGAGGGTACATCTGTCGAGCACTAGGTGTCGCAGATGATTGCTGACATCGATCAGCTAGGTTAGCTGGGCATCACCTACGTGGCCGAGACTACCAAAGATTTGATCTTATAATCTCTACCCGAAAGTTGTGGCAGGTTCATTATGAACCAAGAGAAAACTCTTGGAGAGTTGATGACTATGCTTTATGAGGCAGAGCCAGAGCTTCTAAAATAGGCAAAGGCAAAATCATCACAGTCTTCTAGGAAGACAAATGACATATCCCAAGATGTCTACCTAAAATGTGGCAAACGGGGTCACTGAGGCGTGACTACCGTATGGACAAGGCAGACATGAAGGAAGTGAAGGCGGGGCAAGGCTCGGCTTCAACATGTTTGTCATAAACATGTTCACTACTGGTTTCAAAATTGGATTTTTGATACTAAGTGTTGTACATATATATGTACTGATGTGTGGGATCTGCTGATAAGCAGGAGACTGGCTTCAGATGAGATCGACCTGTGAGTCAGAAACGGGATAAGAGTCACTATTTAACCGTAGAAACCTAAGTTTAGGAACTACCCTTGGGTATGTACTTAAATTAGGAAACTGTTATAATGTACTTAGTTTGACTAGAAACATTATCTCTATATCTAGTATAAACCGTTGCGGGTATACCTTTATATTCTAGAACACTAAGTTTTTATTTTATAAAGATGATATTGAGATAAACTCATTAGATGTGAATAACAGTATTTATATTTTGAATATAAATGAATCTCAAACGTATAACATGACAAACAAATAGCTCAAACTGAATTAATCAATGAGACTTATTTGTGGCATTGTTGTCTGGGACACATTAACAAGACTCGTATATCCACACTTTCGAAGAGTGGGTACTAGGACGGATTTGATTCTAATTCAAATAATGTCTACGAATCTAGTTTATTAGGCAAAGTGCCTAAAACACCTTTTACTTGGTAAAAGTGCAAGTGCCACCGATCTGTTAGCCCTTGTTCATTATGACGTAAGTAGGCCCATGTCTAGCTAGGCTAGAGGTGGATATGAATACTTCGTAACCTTTATGGATGTGGCATCGCGTTATGGTTATGTGTATCTTATGAAACACAAGTCAGAAACTTTTAGAGTTTCGACACGAAGTATAAAGACAGACCGGTAAAAGTATTAAAACATTACGGTTGGACCGTGATGGAAATACTTAAGCAATAAGTTTTTCAATTATTTGAAAGAGTATAATATTATTTCACAGTGGACTCCTCTCGGAACACCTCAATTTGACGGTGTGTCCGAACAGAGAAACCGAACTTTGTTGGACATGGTAAGGTTAATTATGAGTCATTCTGAGCTACCATTTTCCTTCTAGGGATACGCATTAAATATTGCAATACTTATTTTGAATAAGGTTCCATGAAAAATTTGTTAGACAGATTTCATATTAGATATGAACAGGAAAGAAACCGAGGTTTCTCATTCCTGAAGATTTGGGATTGCTGGGCATATGTTTGGATGATACCCAAACTAGAACCCCAAATCAGATAAGTGCCTATTTGTAGGTTATCCTAGGGAAACCAAAGTATAGTACTATACAACTCACAAGAGAAACAATGTAATTGTTGCTCTCCATGCGGTTTTCCTAAGAGGAATAACTATATGCAGTGGTAAGTTGGAGGAAAGTAAAACTCGATGAAAATCAGAGTAATACTGTTCTAGGCACCGAATCCTTAATGGAACACAAACAGTTCATCAGGGATGAAACTGTACCACAATATTCGAATACACAAGAACCACGTAAGTCGGAGAGAGTCATTAAACAACCTGGGAGGTATGGGTTTCTGATCTCACCTCATGATGATGTCAATCTTATTGAGGAAGACGAACTGACTACGTATGAGGTAGTGATACAAGGTATCGACTCCTTTTATGGCAAAGTGCCATGAAGTCCGAAATGGATTCCATATATACAACCAAGTTTGGATACTGGTTGTTGTACCTGAAGGAATTGTGCCTATTGGTACTAAATGAGTCTTCAAGGAAGACATACATGGATGGAAACATACAAACGTACAAAGATAGGATTGTAGCGAAAAGGTATCGTCATCAACATAGTGTCGATTACGATGAAAACTTTAAACCGTTGCCATGATTAAATCCATTTGGATAATGCTTGCTAATGCTGCATGTTTCATTTATGAAATATAACAGCTAACGTCAAATCGCTTTCCTTAAACGGAAACCTTTTGGAGGATGTTTACAACATCCTGACGGTTTTTTCGTACCAAAACAAGCAAACAAGGTTTGCAAGTTAATTCAATCCATTTATGGATTGAAGCAAGCATTGCGTTCTTGGAACCAGCGTTTTGATGTAATCATAATGGTATATGATTTAATTCAAAATGAAAATGATTCTTTGTATATAAGGAGGTTAGTGGAGTGCACTGATTGTCCTATATAATGATGATATATCATTTCTTGGAAATGACTTTCCCATAAAACAATCGGTGAAAGCTTGGCTTTCATGAAAATTCTCCATAGAATACTTGGGAGAAACAACCTTTATTCTAGGAATAAGGATCTACTGGATAGATCTAAAAGTTGTTGGCACTCTTCGAGGACTCATACATTGAAAGATATGTACGTGACCTGGTGTCTCATATGCTTTGAGCATATGGAGTCACAATCAGGGCAATCCATGTGATAGTCACTGGATTGATGTTAAGAACATCCTTAAGTATCTTAGACGAACTAATTATGCTTTCTTATACATGGAGAATGAGAACTTGAAGTGACTAGGTTCACCGTTTCAAGTTTCCAACAGATAAAAATGACTATTAGTCGTAATAAGGGTACTATATAGTTTGAATAACGGAACAGTGAGCTGGAAATCTTCCAAGCAAGATACTGTTGCCGAATAAACAACAAAAGCAGAATATTGTTGCAGCTAGGCAGCAAAAGAAGCAATTTTAGATCTGTAAGATTCGTAATTAGATTAGAAGTAGTTCTGTTAGCAGCTGAGCTAGGCTACAGCACAGGCTAAAGAATTAATGGTCTCATCAATGATCCAAGTATATATACTTCAACTATTTCATCTGATTTGTCGGATCATACATCGTGGCGATGTGATGATCGAATAAATCACATCAGATGATAACATTGGAAATCCGCTGACGAAAGTTGTTTCTTAGCAGAATTTTGAGCGACCCGTACATAGTTCAGGTGTAGGACACTTGAGTGATTGGCTATAGGCCAAGTGGGAGATTGTTGGACAATTATGACCCATAGCATCACTATTTGTACAGAATATGGTGTTGTTGTACAAATTAACTATGTGACAAAGGAAATTGCTCTTTTATCATTTGTAATTGGATTACCGGGATATATAAATGATAAAAGTCCTTATGATTAGTTCCAGATTGAGATGAAATGAGACAGTATTAATCCACCAAGGTTTATAATTAAATATCCATAGTCATAGTATTATCGAGACTGGACATCGATAATGCGGAATAGACTAGTATTGCACTTGTGCGCATTGTGAGAGCATAACGACATAGTTCTCATATATTTAAGTATTAGATACTTATGCAAGTGTGAAAGGAGGTTGTGTTTACCGATGGTACGGAAACAGTTTAGCTCTGGATAGACCCATCGAAATTCCATTGGTAGTATGACTATGTGTCTGTGGAAGTCCGAATCAGGGTAGGTGTATTTGGTCTTAACTTGAGACTTGCATCGCTAATACTTGCGACAATCAATATACTTTGGTTTTGGTCGTCCGGGACTTTAACAGGTTCTTTGTATGCCTCTTCTGGGTATACTGAGAATCGTAGTGTATTGGGTGTGATGTCAAGATGGAAGTATCACTCTAGTCATATGGAGATGATGATCATGCAGTATACGGAACTAGTACTCTTTAGTACTGCAGTCATCGGGATAATATGACTATGTCATGATTATCCGATTATAGAGACTAGTTACTAGAGATCCGATATATGCTTCGTACGGGACAGACACAATTCCAGCCCCAGGCCTAGCATTTGACATCCGATACTGGATCATAATATGCAATACTATGTATATTACGCCTAACATAGATCACATATTCCTTAAAAGAATATTTCTGGAGAATTGGGTAGGCACAACCCTTTGCTAGAAGCCAACCATGTCTTGTAAATCGGTAAGAACATGGTATTAGTTACGCACATATTCGGATATTCCGATGACCGAATTTACTACCAACATATCCATGGATCTCATTGGTCGCTTCCCGAAGATTCACAGATGACGTATGACTCGAACATAATTAATCTGGGATTAATTAGAAGAGAGAGAAAATTAATCTATGATTAATTGCGGAGAGATTTTATCTGGGATAAAATACTATTTGAAGAGAGAGAACGATTAATTTGGAATTAATCGATAAAATAATATATTCGATATATTATATGAAATTATATTTCATAACGAAATTAAAATGGATTTTAATTCGGGCGAACGAATTAATTTAGAATTAATTCGCGAGTGACGTGAATAGTAATTTTGCTAGGCATAATTATTTAATTAAATTTGATTTAATTCAGTTGCAACGGAAAATTCGTTAATTCAGAATTAACAAATTGAGCCCGGAATGTGTTTGCGGGCCCACTCGAATTTTGAATTTAAGTGGGGCCCACACAAGTCACATCACCTAGTCAACTTTATTAGGTTTTTGGTTGATAAAAGTTGGTGGATTTTGGTGGCTTGTAACTTACACAAGCTTGATGTATGAAAGACATATACCAATTTTTGGTATTTGGCAATTTAATTTTGGAAATCAAATTCAATTTTTCATTCATCATTTTTTTTTCTCTCATTCACGCCATTTCTCATCTCTCTAACTCTCTCAATTTTGTTCACTTTGCCGTGAACTTCAAAGGCAAAAAGGAAGAAATTTTTGCAAATTTTTCCTAGTGCTAGCACACAAAAGGGTCAACAAAGGTGATAGGGAAACTACTCCCATGAGTTTGGAATTCATTCAACTAGCTTGGAAGCTCAACATACATTAAAGAGAGGAGCTTAGAGCAACTACACAAAGGTTGGAATTTTTGTATTCTCTACATCCATTAGCCGATCAAAGTGAGTATCTTTCCGCAACTTACTTTGTTTATTCACACATATTTTATGCTTAATTGATCTTGGTTTGACCTAGAAAACCCAACACAAGGTGGCAGGAATATATGAGGTGGACCCTCTGACCGGCGTAAACACACACGTATAACGCAAGCGCACGTATCGTTCAAGTAGTATAAAAATATCGATCCCACGAGGACTTAATATCTAATCTATTAATTTTATGAGGTTAAATGATTACTAATATCTAACAAGTTGATTGATTGATTTGAAATGGTGACGATTCTAAATTTAAAAACAAGTAAATAAAATTGTCGAAAAATAGGTTTTAAGAAAATTCAATATTAAAAACTATCTAGGGTTGTGATTTCTTCCAATATCATTTAAAGATGAAGTGATTATCTTAAAGTTGGGTAATATATTGATTTATTAACCTGGAACACTAAATTATGTGTAAGCCTCTGTCGATGGTCAGACACAAATACCTACCAATTTAACCCAATTGAACCATATGTCTATGTCAACCAAATTATCTGGATTCATTAAGTTTAAGTCCCAATTATGGCTACCCCCACCCGACAGGTATATTCCTATCCTGTAAGGAAATCTATTAAAGGGTTATCTATCCTCAAGGAAGATCGTGGGCTATTGAGTCTAAGGCTGAAACCTAAAATCCCTATGTCTAGTTCATTTTAGATTTACCAGATCAATTTTATTAATGGCCAATTAATGAAAAAGCATTAAGTTTAAGACTCAATAAATAAATCTTTATATTACCCAAGCTATAATCTAACCCTTATAAAACGGTGATATTGGATTTCATCACAACCCCAGATAACTGGCTTAGTTACGACACATATTTATGGGTAGTAAAAAAAACTTAAATAAAATAAAAGACATAAAGTAAAATACTGAAAATTAAATACTGAAAAGTAAATGCTGAAAGTAAATGCTGAAATTAAATACTGAAAATTAAATGCTGAAAGTAAATTACTGAAAAGTAAATTGCTGAAAGTAAATTGCTGAAAAGTAAATTGCTGAAAGTAAATTACTGAAAAGTAAAAACTGAAAATTAAAGAAAAAAAAGTATGTGCGTAAAAGTAAATTGCGGAAAGTAAAAACTGAAAAGTAAAGAAAAGAAAGTGCGAAAACGAAAATTAATTACTGAAAGATGTAAATAAATAACAAGATACAATCTTCTTAGTATTCTTAAGGAATTCCTTAGAAGAAAGTATGAATTTTACAAATGAAATGGCTTGGTATTTATAGGCAAAATTTTGCCTCCATCAAATCATCCACCAAATCAATTATTAATTGCTCCACTAATTGCTCCACTAATTGCTCCACTAAATCCATTATTAATTGCTCTACTAATCTCTTATCATGTTTGGTGATGATTTGATAATTTTTATTATTTATTTATTAATTTATTTTTTGCTTTGAAAATGATTGAAAGTGACTTTAATAATTACACACTACACACTTCTGGATGGTTCATCAATTTCGGGGATGAAATCTTCAGAATTCGAAATTATTTTGTCTTTGAAAGTTGTAGATCTTTGAGTCTTCTTTAATCTGGAACTTGAATCAGCTCAATCAAATATCTGAGTAAAGAGTTATGCCCAAAATACGACAGATGCGCAAAACTGGAATTTCCAAAACTGCACTTCGTCAAAACGCCCTTTCAAGTTTCCAATCTCCAAAATTAAAATATGAAATCCAATAATTGCCCTTATTTGACCCATATTTCATCCTAAATGATTTCATTAAGACCCGATATTATTTTATCTGCAAAATAAACTAAAACACATCAAAACATTCATCAAACCCGAGAAACTAAACAAAATATTAAGTTAAAGGGGCGGTAAATATTGATATATTTTCCGCTCATCACCCTCTCATTGCACTAACAGCTCAAGTTTCAACCTTATTGACTCATATCGCAGCCCTAACCAATCAACGAGTACAACTATCTATTGAATCTACAGTGGCTGCAAATATGTTGTTATTGAAAGGAGACCCGAGTTTTGAGCAAGTCCATTATGTGAATAATATGAGCTTCAACAATTATAGAGGTAACCCTAAATCAAACCACTATCATCCTGGACTTCGTCACCATGAGAACTTCTTTTATGCCAACACAAAGAATGATTTGCTACCCCAATCTGGTTTCAATAACCAAATGTCAGAAGAAAAAACTATCATTAGAAGACCTTGTGAGCACATTTGTTGCCAAATCCACAAGGAGGTTTGAAAAGAATGAGTCATGACTCAAAAACATTGAAACCCACATTTGAAATATGGGGGCGACGATGAAATCATTAGAGGTCCAAATTGGCCAGCTTGCATCCTCTATTACAAACCTACAGAAATGGGCGTTTCCAAGCAACACCGAGATAAACCCTAAGGAACAATGTCACGCTATCACCCTTATGAATGGAAGACATGTCGGTAACGCCACTGATGATCAAGGTAGCCAAGACAAGGAAGTAGAGCCACAAGGAGACACAATGACGACAAGAGACCAGGGTGAAACTATTCCTGCATATGTGAAACCCCAAATCCTAAGACACCTCTTTCATATCCTCAGTGTTTCCAGAAGAAGAAGTTGGACTCTCAATTCGCTAAATTTCTGGACATTTTTAAAAAGATTCACACCCTTCACAGGTGCTTTGGAACAAATGACAAATTATGTAAAGTTTATGAAGGAGATCATGTAAAAGAAAAGAAAGCTGGAGTTGAAACGGTGAATCTCACACAGGAATGCAGTGTAATTATCTAGAAGAAATTACCCCCAAAGCTTAAGGACCCTGGGAGTTTCACTATACCTTGCAACATAGGAGGCTATACTTTCACTAAAGCTCTATATGATCTAGGAGTGATAAGCGGTAAATATATCAGTATTTACCGTTCATTTTGACTTAATATTTTGTATAGTTTCTTGAGTTTTATGAATATTTTGATGTGTTTTGTGTTATTTTGTAGATAAATAAAACAACCGGACTCTCTGGAATCAAATCAGGGCCAAAACATCGAAAAACGGACAAAAAGGCAAAAATGTAAATTTCCTGCTAAAATACGACATTTGCTAAAATGCACCGTCTGCTAAAATGCGCCGACTGCTATCATGCGCTATTAACGTGCGCCGGACACATGTCAAAATCCGAGAAACTTGCTATCATGCACACTTGCTAACATGCGCATGGCACGTGTCAACATCACAATAATTTTACTAACATGTGCCGGACACGTGTCATCATCCCATGCTACTGACAATACACGTCATTACTGACGCAACATCACGACGGTATAACCTTCTGCGTCGTGACGCTGAACCAATAATTCGGCCGACAGACACGTGTCATCATCGCGTTGAATGAGTGGCGCGTCGTGACGCACAAGCGCTTTGCTTCGTGACGCGCGAGGGAGAAATTTGCCTATAAATTGAAGCTGAAATCAGAAGGAAACTTCATACCTTCTTTTGGGGAATTACTTAAGAATACTAAGAAGATTGTATCTTGTTTATTTATTTACTGCTTTCTATATTTAATTTTACGAAATAATACTTTCTTTATTTTAACTCCCTTTTTGCTGGGGTGAAAGGTTAAGTTTTTATTACTAGTATTCAGATTAATCTCCCTTAGTTATAATATATAAACTATTTAAAACCTAACTTAATGGGATACCGCCTTTATGGTCGGTTGGACTTAATTAAATTGATTTTAACTTGACTAAATTGGATACCGCCTTTATGGTCGGTTGGAATTAATCTTAAATCTGACTTAATCATGATACCGCCTTTATGGTCGGTTGGTAATATCATGCTAAGTTAATATATTATAATAAGGGAGATATCTAAAATAGAAGTAATAAAAGTGGATCCTCTAATCCCGATATATTCTTTATTGTTTTATTTATCTTTTTAATTTTGAAGCTTTACTTTATGTCATCTAATTTATTTAAGCTTTTACTAGTCCTAGATATGTGTTGTAACTAAAATCTTTATCTGAGATTGTGATGAATTCCAATATCAACGGTTTATAAGGGGTTATTTTGTGTCTTGGGTAATATAAATGTTTATTTATTAAGTCTCAAGCTTAATGCTCCTTGTTAACTGGCCATTAATAAGATTGATCTGGTAAACTTAAAATGAACTTGACAAGGGGATTTTAGGTTTCGGCCATAGACTTAATAGCTCACGATCTCTCTTAAGGATTATATACCCCTTAATAGATTTCCTTCCAGGATAGACATATACCTGTCGGGCGGGGGTAGCCACAATTGGAACTTAATCTTAATGAATTCAGGTAACTTGGTTAACATAGACATATAATTAATTGGGTTATTTGGGTATTTGCATCTAACCATCGATAGAGGCTTTTGCATAATTTCGTGTTCCAACCCTAGATAATTTAATAATATTTAATTTTCCTTTCACTTACATCTGCACAGTTTTATATACTTGTTTTAGTTTAAAATCACCAACCAATCTATTAGATACTTGTAAATATTTGGCTTCATAAATTAATAGCTTAGGTATTAAGTCCTCGTGGGATCGATACATTTTATACTACTTGAACGCTACGTGCGCTTGCGTTACGTGAGTGATTTCACCGATCAAGTTTTTGGCGCGCCGTTTTCGGGGACTTATTTATCTTTCACTATTAATTTTGGGGTAGATACCTTTACTTGTGTCTAATTTGTTTTTACTTATTATTTCCATTTTCTTGTGTTTCAGGTTCTCAGACACTAGATGAGAAGAACAAGAAGCTTTGAAATGTGACTGCTTGACCTAGAAATTGAAAGAGTAATTAGACAATTGAGAAGGGAAAGGCGAGAAGGTCAAGAAGCACTGATCAACATGTAACCTGAACCTTTGGATGTTGCACCACCAATTCCCATTCGAGACAGAACTATTCCGGTGGTTGACGGCTTCATTTCATGTATTGTACTCCCTCCCTTACCAGAAATTGCGTGTGACATCAAAACATGCATTCAGATGATACAACAATCAGTTCAGTTTGAGGGGAATACAACTGAAAAAATCGTAATGCCCACATCAGCAACTTCCTGGAAGTTTGCGGCACTTTAAACTACAACCGAGCAGCTGAAGAAGCAATGAGACTGCGTGTTTTTCCATATTCTTTGAAAGACAGAGCTAAGACTTGGCTACATTCACTACCAGCAGGTTCCATCACAACTTGGAACACTCTAGCCACCAAATTCATTACAATGTACATTCCCCCAGCTAGAACTGCAAATCTGAGGAATGAAATCACACCCTTTGTACAACATGACTCAGAATCCCTCTACGAAGCTTGCGATAGGTACAAAGATTTGCTCAGAAAATGTCCTCACCATGAGATTGCAAAGTGGCTACAAGTCCAAACCTTCTACAATGGACTTTCTGGACTTATGAGAACCACAATAGATACTGCTGCTGGAGGAGCTTTAATGGAAAAATGAGAAGATCAGGCCTGAGACTTAATCAAAGAAATGGCCAACAATAATTATTTGTGGCCAACAGAAAGGAGCATAATCCAACGAATCGCAGGAATTTGTGAAGTTGGAGCCAACACAGTAATGAATGCCAAGCTGGATCAGATATGTAAATTCATGGAAACTCTTAGCATGCAAGGTAATGCTGGATCCACAAGTTCACCATATGGAGAAGCATCAGAGAAAAACCAACATGATGAAATGGTGAATTATGTCAACAATTTCAACAAACAGGGGAACAATCCATATTCCAACACTTACAACCCAGGGTGGAGGAATCATCCCAATTTTGCATGGAACAACAATTCATGACAAAGGAACAATCCACCACCAGGATTCTAGCAGCAAAACAAAAGCTAGGAGTATGAAAAAGAACCAGGAATAACAGAAGTGATGGCTTACTTGAAAAAGCTGGAAGCAAAATACGACTCTCAAGCAGTATAATATGATGCATTAATTCAAAGTCAAGCAGCATCTTTGAAAACTCTGGAGAATCAAATGGGACAACTGGCCAATGCTCAGAGTTACAGACCGCAAGGTAACCTTCCTAGCAACACAGAACCAAATCCAATGAACCGATGGAAGGAGCAATGTCAAGCCATTACTTTGAAAAGCGGTACTGAGATCAACAAAGATATTGGAGTCAAGGAATCCACTGAGGAAGTTCCAAAAGAAAGCAGTGAAACAGATCCATAGATGAAGGAAAAAGAGGCAAAAGAAAATTTCACTCCACCTCCACCTTTTTCACAACTGGAGAAGCAATGCCCACCTCAGTTACTCTATAGCTTGCTGATAGATCGCTCACATTTTCGAGAGGTGTAGTGGAAGATGTATTGGTTAAAGTCGACAAATTCATTTTCCCTAAAAAAGATAACTAACCATGAAAGTGCAGAAAAGGAAGAGGAATGTTTCAGAATTGATGTTTTAGATAGTATCATCCAGGATACTAATGCAATGCAACTTCCCACATATAAACTTGAAGCTTGCATAACCAACATGACTGATAGCGAGTTAGATGATGAAATTATGGAATGTATCAACTATCTAGATAGACCATTTCGCTTCAAATCGACACCACATGTGGAAATTTTAGAACTACCGAAAAAAGAGCGAATCAAGCCCTCGATTGAAGAACCACTGCAGCTGGAACTAAAGCTACTTCTGAGCCATCTCAGGTATGCATTTTTAGAAAACTCTTCTGATTTACCTGTGATTATTTCTTCGTCGCTAACATTGGAGTAAGAAGATAAGCTGCTGAGAGTGTTACAAGAACACAAGAAAGCCATTGGCTGGACTATAGCAGACATTCGAGGCATTAGTCCATCATTTTGCATGCATAAAATTCTGATGAACGATGAGTACAAAGCCACAGTGGAGCATCAACGGAGACTGAATCCAGTCATAAATGAGGTCGTGAAGAAAGGAATTATCAAATGGTTGGATGCCGACATCATCTACCCCATCTCTGATAGCACTTGGGTGAGTCCTATGCAATGTGTGCCAAAGAAAGGAGGAATAACTGTAGTTACAAATGAAAAGATGAGCTGATTCCAACAAGAATGGTGACTAGATGGAGAGTATGTATGGACTACAGGAAGCTGAACAAAGCAACAAGGAAAGATCATTTTCCGTTGCCATTCATTGACCAGATGCTAGACAGACTGGCGGGACATGAATTCTACTGTTTTCTGGATGAATACTCGGGGTATAATCAGATTTCCATCGCTCCAGAAGATCAAGAGAAAACCACTTTTACATGTCTGTATGGTACTTTTTCTTTTCCGCAGGATGTCATTTGGACTATGTAATGCTCTTGCCACATTTCAACGTTGCATGATGGCCATCTTTTCAGACATGCTGGAACAAAGTATGGAGGTTTTCATTGATGATTTTTTTGTGTTCAGAGACTCGTTCGACCACTGCTTGCAAAATATGGAAAAGATGTTACAAAGATACGAAGATACCAACTTGGTACTCAATTGGGAAAAATGCCACTTCATGGTGCAAGAAGACATTGTCCTGGGACATCAGATCTCACAAAAGGGAATAGAGGAAGACAAAGCAAAGATTGAAACAATAGAGAAATTTCCTCCACCATCATCCGTAAAAGGGATTCGGAGTTTTCTCGGATATGCAGGCTTTTACAGGAGATTTATCAAAGACTTCTCTAAGATTGCTAAACCTTTATGCAATCTGCTGGAGAAAGATGTGCTTTTCAACTTCACCAAAGAATGCCACGAAGCTTTCGAGAACTTGAAACAAAAGGTGGTCTCTGACCCCATCATAGTAGCACCGGACTGGACCCTTCCATTTGAGGTGATGTGTGATGCTAGTGATTTTACTGTAGGCTCAGTTTTGGGAAAACACAAAGTAAAAATGTTCCATACCATTTACTACTCCAGCCGAACCCTGAATGAAGCGAAACTCAACTACAAAACCACTGAAAAGGAATTGCTCACAGTTGTGTTTGCTTTTGATAAATTCCGCTCTTATCTGTTGGGTCCCAAGGTGGTGGTCTATACAGATCATTCGACAATCAAATATCTGATCACAAAGAAAGATGCCAAACCTAGATTGATCCGTTGGGTGCTTCTGCTGCAAGAATTTGATGTGGAGATCTGAGACAGGAAAGGGACGAAAAACCAAGTGGCATATTACTTATCGAGGTTAGAGAATGGAGAAACAACTGGCAATGAACTGACAATCAAAGAAACTTTTCCAGATGAACATATGTTTTCCATGAAACAATAGGATGTCCCTTGGTATGCTGACTATGTAAACTACATAGTATCGGGAAAATGGTTGTTGGAATGGACTTATCAGCAACGAAAGAAGTTCTTCAAAGAAGTCAAGCACTATGTCTGGGATGAGCCTTACCTGTTCAAATGATGTGCTGATCAATTATTGAGATGTTGTATTCCATATGAGGAAGTTAATAGTGTCTTGTAGCATTGTCATTCATCACCATACAGAGGACACTTCAATGGAAATAAAACTGCAGACAAAATCCTACAGTCAGGTTTATTCTGGCTCACTCTGTTTAAAGATGCTTACTTATTTGCTCTTCAATGTGACAGGTGCTAGAGAACGAGAAATATTTCGAGGAGAAATGAAAGACCTTTGCAAAATATTCTGGAAGTGAAAATATTTGATGTATGAGGGATTGATTTTATGGGACCCTTTATCCCATCATTCAGAAAACCTGTACATACTAGTTGCAATAGACTATGTCTCCAAATGGGTTGAAGCCATAGCACTGCTGACCGGTGCATAATCACACGCGTATAACGCAAGCGCACATATCGTTCAAGTAGTATAAAAAGTATCGATCCCACGAAGACTTAATATCTAATCTATTAATTTTATGAGGTCAAATGATTACTAGTATCTAATAGGTTGATTGATTGATTTGAAATGGTGATGATTTTAAATTTAAAAATAAGTAAATAAAATTACACGAAAGTATGTTTAAGAAAAATTCAATATTAGGAAACTATATAGGGTTGTGAATCTTTCTAATATTTTTTAAAAGATGAAGTGGTTATTTCATGTTTGTGTAATAAATCGGTTTACTAACCTGGAACATGAAATTATGCAAAAGCCTCTGTCGATGGTCAGACGTAAATACCCAGTGTAACCTGATTGAACCATATGTCTATGTCAACCAAATTACCTGGATTCATTAAGTTTACGTTCCAATTATTGCTACCCCCGCCCGACATGTATATGTCTATCCTGTAAGGAAATCTATTAAAGGGTTATCTATCCTCAAGGAAGATCATGGGCTATTAAGTCTAAGGCTGAAACCTAAAATTCCTTTGTCAAGTTTATTTTAGATTTACCAGATCAATCTTATTAGTGGCCAGTTAACAAGACGCATTAAGCTTAAGACTTAATAAGTAAACCTTTAAATTACCCAAACTATAAAATAACCCCTTATAAACTGGTGATATTAGAATTCATCACAACCCTAGATAACTAACTTAGTTACGACACATAACTAGGGCTAGTAAAAACTTAAAAATAAAAGACATAAATTAAAATACTGAAAAGTAAATGCGGTAAAATAAATACTGAAAAGTAAAATTACAATAAAATAAAATGCTAAGGTAAAATGATCTATTTTTACTACTACTAATTTAGATATCTCCATTAATATAATATATTAACTTATGATATTACCAACCAGCCATATAGGCGGTAACCTGATTAAGTAAAATTAAGTCCAACCAGCCATAAAGGCGGAATCAAAATAGACCTGCCATATAGGCGGTAAGAAAATTTAATTACTAACCGACCAATCTGGCGGTATCCTTGGTTAGTCAGGTTTAAACCAGTTTAAAATGAATTACCAACCGACTAATATAGCGGTATCCTTTTTAAGTCAAATTTTAAATAGTGAATATATTATAATTAAGGGAGATTAATCTAAATAGAAATAGTAAAAGAATTACCTTTCACCCTAGCAGGGGGAAGTTACCTCCTCATGGTTGAATAGTAAAAACTGTAAAAGTAGAGAAAGTAAATTACTATTACTATTACATAACGTAATTAAAATTTAATTACAAAACTGAAATTAAAAGAAACTAGATAGAAAACTCCCTATTTACATCAGAGAATTCAAAGAGGAAGGTACATCTAAAATTGAAACCTCGAGCTCTATTTATAGACCTCGGTAGGACTCGCGCGTCGCGAAGCGCAACGTGTCAACTTCTGGTTCGTCGGCTTCAGATTCTTATCTGCCACGTGGCATCATGGATAAGGTGATAAGGTGACACGTGGCAAGGCGGCTGGCAACTCAATGATTATGCTGACGTGGCGATAACATGGCGCTGACGTGGCGACACATGGCGATAGTAATTGTCGGCACCATAGAATGATGACATGTGGCATGCTGTGATTGGCTGATGACGGCGTGGCGGTGACGTGGCAAGTTGAATCGGTCAACTGGTGATATGGAAGATGACGTGGCTGACAAGTGAAGTGACACGTGGCGATGGCGATTATCGGCATAATAGGATGATGACATGTGGCACATCGTACGTTAGCAGACCGGCTGTGATGGTGACACGTGGCGCGGTGCACGTTAGCAAAGTCAAACTTTTCAGATTCTGGCATGTGGACCCGGTGCACGTTAGCATGGATCGGCGCACGTTAGGTGTCGCGACGCACAAAATTATGAAAATTCCCTTTTGTCCGTTTTTCACTATTTTGGCCCCAAATCACCTCCAGATGGTCCTGAAACTTTATTTATCCACAAAACACATCAAAATATTCACAAAAATCAAGAAACTATACACAATATTAGGTCAAATGAGTGGGAAATAGTGATACATTTACCACTCATCAACTGCCATCAAATGATTTAAAAGTGGTGATAAAATTCCTTAAAAAGAATATCTTCACTCGCTTCGGAACACCTCGGGCAATTATCAGTGATGGTGGCATACACTTCTGCAACAGATACTTCGATGCACTCCTATCCAAATACAGATTTACTCATAAAGTTACCACTGCCCACCATCCACAGTCAAATGGCCAGGTTGAAGTTTCAAACAGAGGGATCAAGTTTTTTTTGGAGAGAACCGTTGGATCAACAAGGAGAGACTGGTCTATAAAATTAGATGACGCATTATGGGCCTACCGGACAGCTTACAAGACACCCATTGGTATGTCTCCATATCGAATGATGTTTGGGAAAGCATGCCATCTGCCAGTTGAGCTTGAACATAAAACGTACTGGGCACTAAAGAAGTTAAATCTTGATCCACAAGCAGAATGAGAGAAACGACTCCACCAACTCAACGAATTGGAGGAATTTCACCTATATGCTTATGTGAATGCCAGACTATACAAAGAAAAGACCAAGAAATGGCATGATTGAAAAATAGTGCGTAGAAAACTAGAACCAAGGCAGCAGGTATTGTTATACAATTCATGATTAAAACTTTTCCCTGGAAAGCTGAAATCGAGGTGGTCAGGTCCATTTATGATTACTCAGATTTTACCATACGAAGCTGTTGAGTTACTTGATCCCAAAACCAATGATACATTCAAAGTTAACAGCCAGCGTGTCAAACACTATTGGGAGAATCATTTGAGCGACAAAAAGAAATTGTCACACTTTAAGATCCAGCCTAACATTAAGGCATACATGTCTAGCTGATGACGTTAAACTTAACACTAGTAGGGAGGCAACCCATGTAATTTGTGTATATATTCAGATTTGGTGTGTTTTATTTTTATATGTTTAATTTTTGTAAGTAAAATCACATTTCAGGAAGGAAGACATTCTCGCAAATCTTCAGAAGAATTTTCCTTCTCTCCCTCAAAACTCTCTGATGAAGGTCTACAAAGCTCGCTTGGAACGAATGAGACTTCTGATGAACAAAGGTATTCCTAATGACATTCGTTGGATTATTGAAGCAGGGTTCGATTGGCAGGTGATATCATATATGTCTGGTTTAGGAAGAAACACATATGCTAAAAAGAGAAAAGCTAAAAGAATGTGTGTTTGCTATAAATGTGCACACATGATATGTAATACTCATCATCGTTCTTTAGGAATGGTGTCTGATAACCGTGAAGATAATATTAAATTCATTAGGGATGACTTGAGTAAGGAGTCATTAGATGACATATTATTGACTCTCGAGACGCATCCCAGTGGATATGTGTATCACGCGATTCGTATGTTACATACACAGTTTCGAAAAGAAAGGCAACAAGTAAGTCTCAGGAATTTGAATTTAAAAGACCTTTGTAGGACACAGACTTGGACGATGCATGTTGTTCCGGGCTCGCGGCCCGGTTGGGAGTACGGAGTAGCCCACGACCACCCGGTGTGAACCAGGAAATGATTTAAGGCCGCACTCACCCATCGCGAGGGAAGACCTCAAACCGTTGGGTTCAGAATGGTCCCTTACTTATGCCACTTGTAATGAAATGATTTGTACAATAATTTAATCGAATATACGTAATATATTTCCAAGAGTATTCTACTTCTAAGTTCACATGCATGAAAGTAATCATCATAATGTCAAACATACGATATCACACAATAATCTCAGAACATGTTGAATCATCAAACACAAAAAAAATAAATAACAACCTAAACATAAACGTAAATTGAACGCGTATTGCGAAATGAGATAACCAAATCATGCATAGAGGAATAACGTACTAACGGCTAAATCATGCTTAAAAAACAAGTAACATATTAACGGCCTAATCATGCTTGAACGCAATCTCATGAACACATCAAATAGATAAATGTGGGAATACAAATAGATGATAACAGTAAAAGTGTCAATAGTGGAATGATATGATTAATTACATATTGCAAGAGAAATCACCCAAGAAACAATCATGCATGAGACGCGATGAAAAGGAATCGGTTCACTATATGTGCGTTCGTGTAGCGTTTGAAAACGCGTTTGAACGGTAAACAGAAGGTTCACGTTCGTATAGCGTTCGAGAATGCGTTCGAACGGGACAAGACTTGATGCATGATAAAACAAAATGCATGCGCGTTCGAGTGGCATTCGTAAACGCGTTCGAAAAGACTGAGACATAATGCATACGTTTGTGTAGCGTTCGGAAACGAGTTCGAACGAGATTACCAAAATGGCATCTGAAATGACACAAACACATGCATGGATAAACAAATACACAATGTATGACCTCGTGTGCCCGATTGAACTCATTTTACATTCAATCGAGTGTACCTCGTCCAGCGTGGCAAAACATCGTGGTAAAGGTAGCCTTCAGGCATTTCCCTCGAATAGAGGACCTTTAATCCACCCTAGTTAACCCATGCACACTAGAATGCAATGCATGCGTGAATAAAGCAATGATATGCAAAAGGTAAATGACATAATAAAAGGCGCGGCAAAACATCGTGGTAAAGGTAGCCTTCATGCATTTCCCTCAAATAGAGTACCTTTAATCCACTCTAGTTAGCCCATGCGCATTATGTCAAAATGCATAGAAAGTAAAGACAACAATATAGAACTTCGTATACTCGATTAAACATATCTCACATTCAATCAAACATACTTCGTCCGGTGCGGAAAAGTATTGTCGTAAAGGTAGCCTTTTAGACTTTTCTTCCCTCAAATAGAGAACCTTTAGACCGACATACTAAGCCCATGTGCACTATATCATCAATGCACAAGCAAGTAATGTGCGGAAAGTAAAAGACGGAATATAAAATGCGAATAATAGATGAACAAGATACAAAAGCAAAGTGAAACATGTGCCGTTTGCTCAAGTGGTACGTGGAGTTGTTTCCCAAGTACAGACCGCACTACCATCCATTGGAATTCGGCTACGGAATTTATGTCTGGGTTTCCATCCTATATACCATAAGAGACGACACATTTTCCCATCTATTTAAAGGCCACAACATGCATCCACAGGCGACTCTCATGCGAAGAAAATATATAAAACAATTAAAAGATGAATGAAAATAAATAAGAAAAGTGCCCTCAGGTCTAACCTTTTAAATCGTCTCTCAGAAGTACGGTACACGGTCTTCAGAAGGGTTGATGCTCCGCAACTCCTCCGGTTCACTGGTTCAACATTTTCCTTCGCTGTTTCGCTGCTTGGGCTGTTATTTTCACTCCGTTTCGCTGATGTTTTCGCTATATTTTCTGGTCACTGTTTTACGGTATTCGGGGACTGTTTTGGGGCTGTTTTGTGCGGTAATAGGGCTGCTATTTTGTGCAGTTTTAAGGCGGAAAACTGGACTGTTTGCAGAGGGTATTTGTGGCAGTTAAGGGGCTGTGTTGTGAGGGGAATTTCGGAAGTTAAGGGGTTGTGTTGTGCAGGTATATGCGGTAGTGGATGGGCTATTTGTAGAGGGTATTTGCGGTAGTTAAGAGGCTGTGTTGTGAGGGTATTTGCGGGGGCTATATGCATGCAGTGAATGGGTATTTGTGGGGGCTGTATACGGCTAGGGAGATGGGTTTTAGGGCTTGTTGTTGGACGACAATGGGGACTGTTTTCTATGCTTTAGGTGTGAGAATGAGCTGACTTCATGTAGTTTTTTAGGCGCGTGTGAGAGGGCAGTTTCAAGGGCTATTTGTGTGGAAAGAGGGCGCAGTTTGAGGGCATGAATGGGGCTGATTATTCAGGGCAGTGTTTTAGACGTGAATGGCAATGTGTGTTTGAGGGCTGTTTGTGAGGGCTTTGGGCGTGAGCTGCAGTGTATGTTTGAGGGTTGGTTGATGAGGTCTTTGTGTGGTTGCTCGGTGTGGCCCTGGTTAGAGCTGTGTGCGTTGAAGTGGAAGATTAAGGCTAGGGGGGCAGTTACGTGAGAGGCAGTGTGAAGCAAGGGACGTGAGGCAAGGTTGGTTAGGGGGGTTGATTTGCGTTGATTTTGAAGGAGCAATGGCGTGTTGTCATTAGGCAGTGGACAGTGGCGGAGCCAGGGATTCAACACAGGAGGGGCTAAGTTAAAAAGTTCAACAAAAAAAGTACCAAAATTTTGAACTTCATTGATATATTTTCATTCAATACATTTACAATTGTCCTCGACGAGCTTTCATATGTTGAAAACGTTGGATAATTACTTCATTATCAATATTACAAAAAATATCTTTTTCTATGTATACTACTAGACTATCATTCAACCATTGATCTCCCATCCGATTTCGCAATCGATTTTTCACAAAATGCATAGTTGAAAATGCTCTTTCCACTGTAGCTGTGGCAACCGGTAATATCAATACTAATGTCACCAATAAATAAACTAATGGAAACACTTTATCTTTTCCAGTTTCAACCATTCTTCTTGCAAGCTCACCAATCCCTTTCAATCTTGAAAAATCATTATCAGAACCAACATCCATAATATAAACTTCAAGCTGAATTTCAAGTGCCATGAGATCCATTGAAGAAAAATCATTTGGATAAAATTCAGCAAGACGCAGTAGTTTATGTTTATCAAAAGCTGCAAACGAGTCATTTGGGCATAGACATGCCAAACAAAGGAGCAACTCAGTGTTCGTCTCATTGAAGCGGTTGTTTAATTCTTGAAGTTGCATGTCCAAAACTGCATAAAATAACTCAACACGAAAACGATGTGTATTTGTGATCTTTTGACCCTTGCGTTGTGATCTCCCATTAGTCAAAAAAATATCATCCATATTAGGAAGATCAATGTCATGATTCTGACAATAGGAAGAAACTTCACCAAGTAAAGAGACCCATCCATTCTCTCTCATGTTTTGCAAGTTTCGCCTATACACTTCAATTAATTTCATGGCATTCACAATGTCTTGGTCTTTTTTTGTAATGCTTGAGATAACTCATATGCAAATCCAAGTATTCTTTTCATCAAGAATAAGCTAAAAATAAACTCAAATGAATGCATGAATTTCAGCAATGTTGTAGCTTGAAATCTTTGTTCAGAATTTCCCTCATTCGAAATAATTTCAAGCATATTAGTAATAGATGAAAACATACTAATTATGCTTAATAACGTACCACAATGTGAGCCCCAACGTGTATCAGCAGGACGTTTCAAAGTTATTTCTTGATTTAAACCTCGTCCACTTGAAATCTCATGACTATTAAGTGCTTCAATGACTGCACGAGCATGTTCTTCTTGAAGAATATCACGATGCACTAGCTCCATCATACCCTTGCCCACGCAGCCTAGACATACTCAATCCATGCCTAGAAAATAGCTTGTCAAGTGCCTCTTTTAGTGAAAGAGCTGTAGTACTAGTAACATGTTCAATACCGATAAAACGCTCAACCACATAGCCATTTTTATCCACATAACGCAAAACGACAGCCATTTGTTCCTTTGATGATATATCACGAGACTCATCAACAAGAATAGAAAACAAAACATCACCCATCTCTCTAATAATAATATTGGTAGTTTCAACTGAAACACAAGTTACAATATCTTTCTGAATCTCATTTGATGTCAACTGAAGATTTCTAGGAGCATTTTCAAAAGTAATAGCATTAATGTCCTCATTATGGTCAGCAAGGAAATGTAGAAGCTCAAGAAAGTTACCTCGATTATTTGAATCTTTAGACTCATCATGCCCACGAAATGCAAGCCCTTGTTTTAACAGAAATCTAACACAATCAATAGTAGCATTCAAATGGGCTCGATATTCACTTCGAGTTTTTTCTGAATGTCTTGAGAAAGCTATTTCAATATGCTGCTTCTGATTCATCAACGATTCACAATCCTGTCTAGCTTTATTATGAGCACTATTGATATCTCCCTCATGTTCAATAAATTTTTCTTTCTTCTTCCAATTCTTAAATCCTTGACCAATAAATATATCACCACCACTTTGTTTACCATTCTCTTCTTTAAAAAGATAACAAAAAAGACAGAATGCAGCATCTTTTTCTATGCTATATTCCAACCAAGAGCCAAAATTTTCAAACCAAGTTGAGACAAACCGTCATTTTTGATTTCCAAAATTTGATAATTTAAAGTTGTGATTTTTAGGTTGAACAGGACCCTTTTGTAAGTACGCTCTTCGGACTTCATCTCGGATATTATGACTATAATAAGAGATTCGAGGTCTCAATCCAGGATCAGTAGGAAGATCTTGTAAATTAACTTCTACATCTTCACTTGAACAATACTTAGTTTTCTTTGGAGAAGATTGTAATGTTGATTTTCTTTTAAAATATTTCTCCATAACTATATCAAATAAACAAAAGAATAATTCAGATCACACATCACAGAACACATCACAGAGCAAATAGCAACACATAATTAATCCAAAACCCTAAGGCCTAAAAACACCCCATTCGAACATGACAGCAGCAGCCCCCGAGCCCCTCATTACATCAAATTTCAAACATAGATCAATTTTTTTTGTGTTTGATTATTGATAATTTTTTTGTATTAATTTTTTTTTTTTGTGTTTGACTCTGCCACAATTTTTCTTGTACTGAGATGAACCTAATAAAGTAACTCAACTTTAATTAATTTTTTACAACAGGAAAAAGAAAATCCCTATGCATTTCTCGGGAACCAAATAGGCGTAAAAGAAAATACCTGAATTTTGAAGCGGTCCACTTTGTTTTTTCTTGCTCACAGCTTTAACTTTGTTTATATTCTGCTTCAAAATTCGAGTTGAAGAACAAGAAATCTAGCAATTATTTATATTAATCGGCAGCTGGTATTGATTTGGTCCAAATTTTTTTGGGCCCAGCAGGGGCTGCAGCCCCTGCTGGGCCCAACATGCCACCGCCACTGGCAGTGGAGTATTTGCTTCTTGTTTTAGGGTGTTGTGCGTGAAGGAGAGAGAGAGCTGAGGAGAGAGCTAGGGCGTGTGATTAGGGTTTATTTGTTTTATTTTTATTTTTGGCCGTGTGGTGTAAGGGGCGTGGTCTTTTTTAGGGTTTAGTTTTTGTTATATTTTATAGTAGATGTATTAGGGTTAGGGTTGTTCATAGGTCTTGAAAAGGAAACAAAATCAAGTAAATTAGGGATGGATTTAATTAGTTTAAAAAAAGGAAAGGATAATTGTGTTTTGGTGGGGAATATATTTAAATTGGTAGGTGAATTATTTAAATTTGGAATGATTTGCTTAATTGGATTTAATTTAATTTTAATTGGTTTTAATTTAATTTAATTTAATTTGTGACATGTTTTTTTAAATGGTTTAATTATTTTGGATTGGGCTTGGGTGAGATGGGCTTGGTGTGTGTCTGGGGTTTTGGGCCGAGGCTAAGTTTTAAACAGAGGTCCAACAAGCGAACCCGCAGCTAAACAAACGAATTGAATCCACTAAGGTGTCAATCTCTGACTTTTCCCTTCCGACGTCTATTTCCCGTGACTTCCACAACTTAAGAGGTAGTGTCTCCGTGTGAGACTCATCATCGGGACTTACATGCAAAAATGCAGTGCCTACAACCTTGTTTGCCAATTTATAAGAAAATTGGATGAGAAGCTTGTCCCTGACGCATAGACGTCATTCAAGCCGTTATTTCCTGTAAATATTATTATCTCTTTGTATTTATCTAATAATTGTGATTTATTTTATTTTGTTATTTTCTTTTATTTTCTCCGACAGGATCCAGACTTTTTGACTCTCACGATATATTTTACTGTTTAGCTAATAATTGTCATTTGGTAAGTACTAGTGCTATTATTACTCACCCTTTTTCAGGTTCTATAAATTGAGCTCATCATTGCACTCTTGAAGACATCTAGAGTTGAAAAAAAAATGGAAGCAACTTACAGATGATGAGTTGTAAACATCTGTGTATTTTGCGGTACTATTGTTGGTTCTAAACCAGAATTCGTTAAAGCAGCACATGGATTGGACTAATGAGAATCGTTTCAAGGGCTGTACAGGAAGAAGGCAGTCAAGTCTTGGGAATCATCCCAAAACCTTTGGCAGAGGGGAAGCTTATAGGACCATCAAACGGAGAAGAACTTATTGTGCTAGGTATGTCTGAATGACTGGTCGAAATGATTAACTGTGCTGATGCTTTTATTGCTTTGCCAGGTGGCTTGGGTATGATGGAGGAAATCTTTACAGTACTATCTTGGATAAACTTGAACATACACTAGAAACCGATTGGACTGTTTAACGCTGATGGATTTTATGATTTTCTTTGTGTGTTTCTTGATAATGCCCGGAGAAATGGGTTCGTGTCAAAACCTGTAAAAGAAATCTTCTTCACTGCCCGAACTGCCATGATTTAATTGATCAAATCTTAGCCTTTGAACCATAAATTGACCCTATCCTTTCCATGATAAACTGGTCTGATAATGATCATGGTAAAAAACGTCGGATAAATCTGGATCTTAACCTTTAATTTTTATTTTAGATGTAGAATTTCAGCTAACCAATAACTGTTTTCTAAACTCTTCTTCTAATTTTTAGACATTGGGGAAAATGTCTCAATTAGGTTTGGGGGAGGGGAATAGTTGACTAGTATCTTGTTTTTATTGTGTTGTTTTTATTTGGTTTTTAGTCAAAAATTTTCAAAAAAAATTCAAACAAATTTATAAAATTTTATAAAATAAAAAAATATTTTATTTTTGTGTTTTTAACTTGACTAATCAGGTGAAATTGGTGTGAGATAGCTGTGTAAGGAATTTCCACTCCTGAGACGTATCTCAACCTATTTCATAACAAGTTAATTTTTGTTTATTTCCTTTTGAATTATTTAATTTGTGAATTCTCCATAAAACTGATTAAATTGGATTTTCATATGCCTAGTTGAGAGGTATTATCAACATGCATGGTAACATACAGCCCTGAGTTGTAATTGAAAAGTTAGTAATAATCAGTGATCTAGTTTAATTGGAAGAAGCATCTAAAAAGAGATGAAATAATAATTAAAAAAAACATCTGAGATCCTAGTAATTAAGTCCGTAGGGGTGTTTTAACACCGAGTGCCCTAAAGCCAACTGGCTTGGGAGTCACTGGCCCAAAGCTCGCTACAAGGATTAAATATGTTATATAAAAAAAAGATATCTGAAATCCGAGTAATTAAGTTTGAAAGAGTGCCTTAACACCTAGTGCCCTAAAGCCAACTGACTTGGGAGTCACTAACCTAAAGCTCGCTACATGGATTGAAGATATTGTATATAAAAAAAAAGTGTGAATTCTGATATAAGTTTAGGACAAAAATATTACTCTCTTTTCAACTACACTTATGAATATTGTCGGCACAATGATTTGATTAATACTTTTTTAGTTGTGTATATGGAGAATGGTAAAAATAATCGGAGAATTTACTTATTTGGTAATTTAAAAAGAAAGAAAACAACTATTAACTTGGATAAGAAGTTTCACTTGTTTAATCACTAATTTGTTTATTCTATTTTCTCTTGTCTTTTTGCTTTTGTGTGCATTAAATTGACGTTTGTGGGTATCGTTGCTGTAAGCCCCCACGAGACTACAACTCGTCCACTAGGGACACCTAGGGGTTTTAAGGCTTGTTGTATACACTAAATGCAACCATGATCCCTACGAAAGTGGCTTAGTTCAATTTTATTTTAAAGTAGTTATTGTATTTTGTTTTCTTGTTTAGCTCGAGGACTAGCAAAATGTTAAGTTTGGGGTGTGATAAGCGGTAAATATATCAGTAATTACCGCATATTTTGACTTAATATTTTGTATAGCTTCTTGAGTTTTGTGAATATTTTGATGTGTTTTGTGTTATTTTATAGATAAATAAAACAACAGCACTCTCTGGAATCAAATCAGGGCCAAAACATCGAAAAACGGACAAAAAAGGCAAAAATGTAAATTTCCTGCTAAAATACGCCGTTTGCTAAATTGCGCCTTTACTAAAATGCGTCGTCATCTAAAATGCGCCGACTGCTATCATGCGCCAGACACGTGTCAAAATCATAGAAACTTGCTATCATGCGCAATTGCTAACATTTGCATGCCACGTGTCAACATCACGACAATTTTACTAACATGCGCCGAACACGTGTCATCATCCCATGCTGCCGATAATACATGTCATTACTGACGCAGCGTCACGACACGCACAACCTTTTGTGTCGCGATGCTGAACCAATAATTCGGTCGACAGACACGTGTCATCATCGCATTGAATGGGTGGCGCATCGTGACGCGCAAGTGCTTTGCGTCGCGACGCGCGAGTGAGAAATTTGCCTATAAATTGAAGCTGGAATCAGAAGGAAAATTCAAACCTTCTTCTGGGGAATTCCTTAAGAATACTAAGAAGATTATATCTTGTTTGTTTATTTACAGCTTTCTGTATTTAATTTTACGGAATAATACTTTCTTTATTTTACTTTTCAGTCTTTATTTTACTTTTCAGTATGAGGAGGTAACTCCCCTTTTGCTGGGGGTGAAAGGTTAAGCTTTTATTACTAATATTTAGATTAATCTCCCTTAGTTATAATATATAAACTATTTAAAACCTGACTTAATGTGATACCGCCTTTACGGTCGGTTGGACTTAATTAAATTGATTTTAACCTGACTAAATTGTATACCTCCTTTATGGCCAGTTTGAATTAATCTTAAATCTGACTTAATCAGGATACCGACTTTATGGTCGGTTGGTAATATCATGCAAAGTTAATAAATTATAATAAGGGAGATATCTAAAATAGAAGTAATAAAAATGGATCCTCTAACCCCTGCATTTTCTTTATTGCTTTATTTACCTTTTTAATTTCGAAGCTTTACTTTATGTCATCTACTTTATTTAAGCTTTTACTAGTCCTAGATATGTGTTGTAACTAAAACCGTTATCTGGGGTTGTGATGAATTCCAATATCACCGGTTTATAAGGGGTTATTTTGTGTCTTGGGTAATATAAATGTTATTTATTAAGTCTTAAGCTTAATGCTTATTATTAACTGGCCATTAATAAGATTGATCTCGTAAACTTAAAATGAACTTGACAAATGGATTTTAGGTTTCAGCCATAGACTTAATAGCCCACGATCTCCCTTAAGGATTAGATACCCCTTAATAGATTTCCTTCCAGGATAGACATATACATGTCGGGCGGGGGTAGCCACAATTGGAACTTAATATTAATGAATTCAGGTAACTTGGTTAACATAGACATATGATTAATTGAGTTATTTGGGTATTTGCATCTGACCATCGACATAGGCTTTTGTATAATTTCGCATTCCACGTTAATAAATCGATATATTGCACAAACATGAGATAACCACTTCATCTTTAAAAGGTATTGGAAGAATTCACAACCGTAGATAGTTTTATAATATTGAATTTTCCTTTCATTTACATCCGCACTGTTTTATTTACTTGTTTTAGTTTAAAATCACCAACCAATCAAACAACAAATCTATTAGATACTCGTAAATATTTGGCTTCATACATTAATAGCATAGGAATTAAGTCCTCATGGGATCGATACATTTTATACTACTTGAGTGATACGTGCGCGTGCGTTACGTGAGTGATTTCACTGATCAATGAGCTAGCAATAATTTGATGCCTTTTTTTTTTCCAGAAAACTGGGCCTTGGTGATGCAAAGCCAACAACTATCACATTGCAGTTGAAGGATAAATCTCTCACTTATCCTTGGAGAGTCATTGAAGATGTGTTAGTGAAGGTAGATAAGTTCATATTTCCAGCAGATTTTGTGGTGTTGGATTTGGAAGAAGATAAAAAAACCCCTCTGATTCTTGGGCGTCCATTCTTGGCAACTGGG
>SKCR01032959.1:0-43044 GCA_019454045.1 Zanthoxylum bungeanum
TTAACATCTAGATTCATTTCTTGTTTTTCCTTTCTAGTTTTCCCTTTCTCTTTCTACTCTCCTGGGTGAGTAGCTTTAGAGTTCTACTATTTATAGGAAATATTTGAAGGCTACTGGTTCGGCTTTGAATGAGTGTTCTGAGGAGGGAAGGAATCTTACTTCTAGGCGCTCTATTACTTGCTCAGGCTTTTCTATTCTTTTCATATTCCTAGGTAGATATCCTCAAATTCTCTCTGCCTTATTTCATCTTCTTGTTATTCTTTATCTCTGGCTACCTATACTCTTATGCATCATTCTGTACTTTCTTATAATTTTCCTTTCTCACTTCCATGTTAATTTTTCATAAAATCCTACTGTCTGGTTCCATAGCTCGTTTATTTTTCTTGGTATTAGATCGGTATAACTTCAAGAAGATTTTTTATCTAGTGTCTAGAGTGAAGTTTTTTCTTAAGGGGAATACTATTGGATGATCTAAGAAAGCTTACTAACCTGTCTATGAAGCTTTGATCCGTTCTCGAGGATCGAATACTGGAGAGGTAGTGCCTCATATACGGGTATCTCGAACATACTACGTATACAAGACCTCAACACTCTACCCACAGTAGTCACTGACTCCCTAGACCATGCTCTAATACCATCTTTATAAAATCCCCGATCTGGGAGATGTTACCGACATGGGATAGCCGTACTAATCCCATAAGCCTCTAGCTTTCCGACTATATCTTAGACTATCTAAAATGCAAGAATCATGCTCAAGGACTTTAGCCCAACTCAATAATATAAAATGCATTAAATTCTCAAGACTGAAAATTGAAATGATATTTTCTTACAAAACATTATCAGACACTTATCATGACTTATACATAACTAATGTATACATGCCACTATACCTTATCTCTAACCGGATTCTCATGCTATCTGACTCTGTGCTTGTGGACTTCATCCCTAATGACTACATCAGTATCCGTCCTCCCGAGCTCATCGTCCAAGAAACCTATAAGATACAAACACTGGGGTGGAGGTTAGATCGCTATACGATCTAAGTGAGTTGACAAGAAACGGAAAATCTCAAAGCAATCATGAAATATTTAAAACAAAAGTTTTTAGAAAAATCACTTCAAATGAAATCTCTTTATAAAACTAAACTTTCTGAAAATAGCTTTTTATCTCAGGTTTCTGAAAACTATTTCTGAAATCTATTTACTAATATCTGATTTCTGAAAACCGTGTACTAAAAATATGAAAATTGAAAACTGTTCTACGTCCAGGACAACGACTTAACTGGACCGGTCCGAGAACAACTCAATCGGATCTCTGAACTGGTAATCTCCCTACACCAGGACAACGACTCAACTGGGTATGTAAATCTAGTGGTACTCTATGCTAAAGACAATGACTCAACTGGCCATCTCTGAATCTGATGGTGCCCTATGCTCAGGACAACGACGCAACTGGGTGTAGCCACCACTAGAAATAGAGGTGCGAATCTATGCTATCGCCCAAGCTCTAAACTAGAGTCCAGGTACATGATCCTAATATTGGGTTTCTCTAAGGTCCCAAGGATCATTTTCAAGCATAAACATATGTGCGAATACTCAAAGAAGTTGTGGAATACTTACAATGATCGGTTTAGTGATGCGTGGAACAACAAAACTTCAAGATTCGGCTCCTTGGTGCTCTCGGTATTCTTCAAAAATGGAGCTCCAAATTTCGGTCATGGATGAATCACCAAGCTCCAAACTTGTGATGTGTATTCCAAGCCCATGGGTGGGTTTCCCTATCACCTTCATAAGACCCCGAAAGTGTGCTAGCACTCTGGAAATTTTACCGCAAAACTCTCTAATTTCTTCCTCTTCATTCTCGGCAATGCAGTGAATTTTGGAATAAAAATTCACTAAGGCCGTGAGATAGGAGAAATATGAGAGAGAGAGTGTTATTTTAGCTTTGTGTATTTTATACACTTAAATGATTTTTTCAAAATCAAATACCAAAAAATGCTTTCAAAAAATCAAAGGCTTTAAAGCCAACAACTCCCATCAATCACTCAAATGACAAGTTGTCAAATCACTCAAAGTGACTAGACATCACATCAATCAAAGTGACTAATGATTTGACGCTTGATGTGACTAGTGGGCCGCACTTGAATTCGAAATGCGAGTGCACCCGCAAACACTCTTGGGCTCAGGGTCGCTAATTCCGAATTAATGAATTTTCCATTGTGACGTAATTAAATAATTATGCCTAGCTAAATTACTATTCACGTCGCTAACGAATTAATTCTAAATTAACTCATTCGCCCGAATTAAAATCCAATTTCAATTTCGCGTCGAAATCCAATTTCATATAATATATCCAATTTATATTATTTATCAATTAATTCCAAATCAATCATTCTCTCTCTTTAATTAATATTTTATCCCAGATAAAATATCTCCGCAATTAATCCCAGATTAATTCTCTCTCTCATCAGATTAATCCCAGATTAATAAAGTGCAAGTCATACGTCATCGGTGAATCTTCGGGAAACGACCCATGAGATCCCCGGATATGTTGGCAGTAAATCCGGCCGTCGGATTATCCGAATACGTACGTACCTAGTACTATGTTTTACCAATTTACGAGACAAGGTTGGCTTCTAGCAAAGCGCCATGCCTACCCAATTCTCCAGAAATATTCTTAAAAGAATTTTTTAATATATATCAGGCGTAGTATATATAGTATTGCGTATGTCGATCCAGTATCGGATGGTCATGTGCAAGGCCTAGGGCTGGGAATGTGTCTGCCCCGTATGAAGCACATATTGGATATCTGGTAACTAGTCTCTGTATCCTACGTGGTCATCATCTACACTATGATTGGAGTGATACTTCCATCTTGACATCACACCCAATACACTACGATTCTCAATATACCCGGAAGAGGCGTACACAGAACCGATTAAAGCCCTGGATGACTAAAACCAAAGTATATTGATTGTCGCAAGTATTAGCGATGCAAGTCTCAGGTTAAGACCAAATACACCTAGCCTGAAGCGGACTTCCATAGACAGATCGACATATTACCAATGGGATTCCGCGGAGTCTATCCAGAGCGAAGTTGTTTTCCGTACCATCGGTAAAATACAACCTCCTATCACACTTGCATAAGTATCCAATACTTAAACATATAAGAACTGTGCTGTTATGCTCCCACAACGCGCACAAGTGCAATACTAGTCTATTCCGCATTATCGATGTCCAGCCTCGATGATACTACGAATATGGATGTTTAATGATTAAACTTTTATAGATTGATATTGTCTCATATCATCTCAATCTGTAACTAATCATAAGGACTTCTATCATTTATGTATCTTAGTAATCCAATTACAAATGATAAAACAGGCAATTTCCTTCGTCACATAGTTAATTTGTACAACAACACCATGATCTGTACAAATAGTGATGCTATGGGACATAATTGTCCAACAATCTCCTATTTGGCCTATAGCCAATCACTCATGTGTCTTACACCTGAACTATGTACGGGCGGCTTAAACTTCTGCTGAGAAACAGTTTTCGTCTGCGGATTTATAAGGTTATCATCGATGCAATTTATTCGATCATCATATCGCCATGATGTATGATCCGACGAACCAGATGAAACCATATAAAGTACATATCGGATCGTTGATGAGACCGTTAATTCTTTAGTCTGTGCTGTAGCCTAGCTCAGCTGCTAACAGAATTATATCTAATCTAATTAGAATTTTTTAGATCCAAAATGATACTATTGCTGCGACAGTTGCAGCAAAATTCTGCTTTTATTGTTTATTCAGTAACAGTATCTTGCTTGGAAGATTTCCAGCTCACTGTTCCGTTATTCAAACTATATAGTACCGTTTTGCAACTTACAATCGTCTTTGTCATTTTGGAAACTTGCAGTAGTGAACCCAGTCACTTCAAGTTCTCATTCTCCATAATATAAGACAACATCCTTAGTTCATCTAAGATACTAAAGGATGTTCTTAACATCAATCCAGTGACTATCACTTGGATTGGCCTGATTGTGACTCCATATGCTCAAAGCATATGAGACACCAGCTTACGTACATTTCTTTGAATGTACGGTTACTCAAAGAGTGTCAACAACTTTTAGATCTTACCCAGTAGGTCCTTACTCCTAGAATAAAGGTTGTTTCTCTCAAGTATTCTACGGAGAATTTTTATGAGGCCAAGCTTTCACCGATTGTAATATGAGAATGTCATTTCCAAGAAATGATGTATCATCATTATGTAGGATATTCACTATCAGTGCACTCCCACTAACCTCCTTATATACACAAGAATTATTTTGCATTTTGAATTAAATCATACACCATTATGATTACATCAATAACGATATTGTTCCAAGAACGTAATGCTTGCTTCAATCCATACATGGATCGAATTAACTTGCAAACCTTGTTTGCTTGTTATGGTACGACAAAACCGTTAGGATGTTTGATAAACATCCTCCTAAAGGTTTCCGTTTAAGGAAAACTATTTTGACGTTCTGCTGTAATATTTCATAAATGAAACATGCAGCATTAGCAAGCATTATCCAAATGGATTCAACCATGGCAACGGACAAAAGGATTCATCGTAATCAACACCATGTTGATGACAATACCCTTTCTGTATAAGCCTAGCTTTACACATTTATATGTTGCCATCCATGTATGTCTTCCTTGAAGACCTTTACAGTAGCAACAGACACAATGTATTATGGTACAACAACCAGTATCCATACTAGGTTGATTTACATGGAATCCATTTCGGACATTATGGCATTTTTCCATAATAGGTAGTCTATACCTTGTATCACTTCCTTATACGTAGTTAGTTTTCTCAATAGGATTGACATCTTCATGAGGTGAGATCAGAAACCCATACCTCCTAGGTTGTTTTCTGACTCTCTCCAACTACGCAGTTCTTGTGTATTCGAAGATTAATGGTATAACTTCATCCCTGATGAACTGTTTGTGTTCCATTTCGGAATCGGTGCCTCCGATTTTAATCGAGTATTACTTTCCTCCTACTGACTACTGCATATAGGTGTTCCTCTTAGGAAAACCGCATGGTGAGCAACAATTAAAATTATTCTCTTGTGAGTTGTATAAGTACTATACTTTGGTTTCCCTAGGATAACCAATTACAAATAGGCTCTTATCCAATTTGGGTTCTTGTTTGGTATCATCCAAATATATGTCTAGCATTCCCAAATATTCAGGAATGAGAAACCCGGTTTCTTTCCTGTTCATATCTAATATGAATTCTGTCTAACAGAATTTCATGGAACCTTATTCAAAATAAGTATTGCACTATTTAATGCTTATCCCTTTGATGGAAAATGGTAGCTCAGAACGACTCATGATTAACCTTACTATGTCCAACAAAGTTGGATTTCTCTGTTCGGACACACCGTCAAACTACGGTGTTCCGGGAGGAGTTCATTGTGAAAGAATACTATACTATTTCAAGTAATTTGAGAAACTTATTGCTTAAGTCTTTTCCATCTCGGTCTTACCATGACTTTTTTAATACTTTAGCCAATCTGTTTGTCTACTTCGTGTTGAAACTTTCTGAAAGTTCCTGATTTTTGTTTCTTAAAGAAACACATAACCATAACGCGATGCCATATCCGTAAAGGTTACGAAGTATTACTATCCACCTCTAGCCTAGCTAGATATGGGCCCACTTACGTCACTATGAACGAGGGCTAACAGATCTATGGCACTTACACTTTTACCAAGTAAAAGGTATTTTAGGCACTTTGCCCAAAACTAACTAAATTCGTAGACATCATTTGAATAGAATCAAATCTATCCTAGTACCCACTCTTCAAAAGTGTGGATGTACGAGTCTTGTTTAATGTGTCCCAGACAACACTGCCACTTATAAGTCTTATCTGATCAAATCTGTTTGAGCTATTTGTTTGTCATATTATATGTTTGAGATTTATTTATATTCAAAATATAAACATTGTCATATACATCTAATGTGTTTATCTCAATATCATCTTTATAAAATAAAACACCTCAGTGTTCTAGAATATAAAGGTATACTCGCAACGAGTTATACTCGATATAGAGATAATGTTTCTAATCAAACAAGGTACATTATAACAGTTTCTTAATTTAAGTACATGCTCCAAGGGTAGTTCTAACATTAAGATTTCTACGGTTAAAACAGCGACTTTCGTCCCGTTTATGATTCGCAAGTAAATCTCATCTGAAGTCAGTATCCTGCTTATCAGTAGATGCTGCAAATCAGTACATATATTTATGTACCACTTATTAGTATCTAAAATCCAATTTTAATACTAGTAGTGAACATGTTTATGACAAACATACTTGAAGTCAGAGCCTTGACCTTTCTTTTATTCCTTCATGTCTGCCTTATCCATACGGTAGTCACGCTTCCAGTGACCCCGTTTGCCATAGTTTAGGCAGATATCTTGGGATATATCTTTTGTCTTTCTAGAAGACTATGATGATTTTGCCTTTGCCCTTTTCTTCACCCCAGAAGCCTTCAGCCAAGCCTTGGCCTTCTGGGATATCGAAGCAAGATGCACCTTGCTCTTCTTTGCCCTTTTGCAAATATTGACTTTGTCTCCTTGAGCATAGCCATTAACTCTCCAAGAGTTTTCTATTGCAATTAATGCTTCTAATATCTAAGTATAGACCTATGAAGATCCTTCAATTTCAACATCATGGTTTAAAGATCTAATCCTTATTTATGACGACGAAATTAAGGAGTCATTTTGGCAAGGATAACGGATTAAACACTAAAGTTATCATCGCATATATCTTCCAAAGATCATGCTCTACTATTTGCTTAACCCCGGGCTTAGGCCCGAGATGTCATTTTATCAAATAAAATGACTTCTCAGTTTTTCAAGACTATCTTGAGGTTTTATTTCCAATTTGAAAATTAAACCATTTAAATACATTTTCATCCAAGATTATGTTTTAAATGCTCAATCTTTCAGTTTTATCTTGATTCTAATAGTCCAACTATTTAATCAATGATTTGAGGCACATTTGTATATAATGATTACTATAGTCCAACTATATAATCAACTATACTTTTAGTTTGTTAAATTCAATTATATTGATTGCTATAATCCAATTATAAAATCAACTATAAATTGAGTAGTTTGAATACAGTCCAACTATTTAATTAAAACAACGGTTGATATTAGTCCAACTAATATATTTATTTTGACGAATAATGAAATGAGCGCGTATGGCAAGTATCTAAACGAAATTGCAAATCCTAATAATTGCCTCCCACTATTTTTCGGCGAGCCTCTAACCCTCTGTTGAGTACTCGGGAAACCTAGTTTCCTAGTGGGCAAGGATCCCGTTAAATAACACACAATCTTGACTTTGGCCAATAAATTGTATGATATTTAACTAGGTAGATCTCTAAGATCAATTGGATCCCATCCAATTCCTAGATCCAGTAGGTGGTCATCCAAGTCCGAAACATATATCTTATTGTAGACAACAGAACCTGGGCGACGCATGCTGTTCTAGGCTCGCGGCCTAGTTGAGAATACGGAATAGTCCGCGGGGGACTAAACCGAAGAATAATGGAGTCGCCACCCGGTGTGAACCGGGACAAAGATTTAAGGCCGCACTCACCCCTCGCAAGGGAAGACCTCAAACCGTTGGGTTCGGAATGGTCTCTTACTTATGTCATTGTGATGATATAATTCATGCAATAAATCGACCGCATCTACTCAATAATAATGTTCAAAGGTCACTTAGATCTAATATGCTTCCGCTAACTAAATCCTAATCTAAGTTTGCATACTTAAAAATAAGTCTTTAAACAATAAACACGCAGCATCATTCATTGAACATATTAAGCCATCAAACCAAAGCAAACAAACAACGACTTAAACATAAATATAAACTAAATTAAACATCATGCATAAATAAGAAACATAACCATGCTTTAAAATTAAATAACGAAACTAAGTTAAAACATGCTTTAAAATAATAAACGAATAACCTAAGGACTATAACATGCTCAAATACAAATTTGGATGAGACGAGATACGTGTATCTTAAGTGGTACGTGGTATTGTATCCCGAGTGCAGACCATATTACCGTCCATTCGGAATCGGCTATGGAATTTACGTCCGGGTTTCCATCCGATATACCACAAAAGGGAAACACATATCCCGCTCATCCAACAATCACATCATGCTTCAAACGACTCTCATGCGATAATATTCTAAAATAAATAAAATAAAACAAAAGAAAATAAGTAAAAGGTACCCTCAGGTCTAACCTCTTTCGTCAATCTTTGGAAGTGCTTTCCAAGTCCGTTGGAAGGGCGAATGATCCGAAACTTTTCAAGATTGTTTGCTCACTGTTTTCCTTGCTGTTTTGATGCTCGGGCTGCTGTTTTACCTTCGTTTCACCACCGTTTGGTCGCTGCGTTTCAGGTCGCTGTTTCGGGTGTTTAGTGGACTGTTTTTGGTGATTTTGGTGGTCTCGGGAGGTGCGTTTGTAAAGGATTTTTGGGAAAACTTTTTGGGGATTTTTGGAATGGTTTTAGGATGGTTTTAGGGTGGTTTTGATGGGCTAGGGACGCACAGAACCTGACCAGAACAGAAACTTAAATGCGGCAGTTCACCAGTGCAGTGAAGCCGATATTAGGGCTGTTTTGGGCGCTAATGTGGAGCAGTTTTGGGGAGTCTTTTTGCGGTAATTCAGGGCTGTAAATAAGGTTTATTTTAGGGTAGTTTAGGGCTGTGAATGGTGGTTGGAAGTCGGCTAAGGAAGGGTGTGATTGTGGCTTGGGCGTGGGAGGTATGAAGGAGAAGAGGATATGCGGCAATGGGTGGTTTCTTGACCTCAGGAATGCGGCAATGGGAGGTCTTGGGTGCTTGGGCGTGAGAGGAGGGCTTCACAAGGTGTTTGAGTGATGTATCTGAGCTAGGGTTCTGAATGGGGGTGAAGGCCTCTTTTTAATGAATTTTTCATTGAATTCGAAATGCGAGTGCACCAGCAAACACTCTCGGGCTCAGGTTCGCTAATTCAGAATTAATGAATTTTTCATTGCGACGTAATTAAATAATTATGCCTAGCAAAATTACTATTCAGGTCGCTAACGAATTACTTCTAAATTAACTCATTCGCCCGAATTAAAATCCAATTTCAATTTCGCTTCGAAATCAGATTTCATATAATATATCTAATATATTATTTTATCAATTAATTCCAAATCAATCGTTCTCGCTCTTTAATTAATATTTTATCCCAGATAAAATATCTCCGAAATTAATCCCAAATTAATTCTCTCTCTCATCAGATTAATCTCAGATTAATAAAGTGCGAGTCATACGTCATCGGTGAATCTTCGGGAAGCGACTCATGAGATCCTCGGATATGTTGGCAGTAAATCCGATCGTCCGATTATCCGAACACATTCGTAATTAGTACTACATTTTACCGATTTACGAGACAAGGTTGGCTTCTAGCAAAGCGCCATGCCTACCCAATTCTCCAGAAATATTCTTAAAGTAATATTTTAATCTATATCAGGCGTAGTATACGTAGTATTGCGTATGTCGATCCAGTATCGGATGGTCACGTGCAAGGCCTGGGGCTGGGAATGTGTCTGCCCCGTACAAAGCACATATCGGATCTCTGGTAACTGGTCTCTATAATCGGATAACTATGACCTTGTCATATTATCCTGATAGTTACAGCATATAAGAGTACCAGTTCCGTATCCTACGTGATCATCATCTCCACTATGACTGGAGTGATACTTCCATCTTGACATCACACCCAATACACTATGATTCTCAATATACCCAAAAGAGGAGTACACAGAACCGATTAAAGCCATGGATGACCAAAACCAAAGTATATTGATTGTCGCAAGTATTAGCAGTGCAAGTCTCAGGTTAAGACCAAATACACCTACCCTGAAGCGGACTCCCATAGACACATAGTCATATTACCAATGGGATTCCGCTGGGTCTATCCAGAGCGAAGCGGTTTTCTTACAATCGGTAAAACACAACCTCCTATCGCACTTGCATAAGTATCCAATACATAAACATGTGAGAACTGTGCCGTTATGCTCCCACAACGCGCACAAGTGCAATACCAGTCTATTCTGCATTATCGATGTCCAGTCTCGATAATACTACGACTATGGATGTTTAATGATTAAATTTTTATGGAATGATACTGTCTCATATCATCTCAATCTAGAACTAATCATAAGGACTTCTATCATTTATGTATCTTGATAATCCAATTACAAATGATAAAAAGGGCAATTTCCTTCGTCACATAGTTAATTTGTACAACAACACCATGATCTGTACAAATAGTGATGCTATAGGTCATAATTGTCCAACACCTAAGCCGTCATCCTAGCTCTACATGTGCACATGTCCTCTATATCCCTCAATTCAAATTGTATCTCAAGTTACATACTGGGGTGAGTTTTTACCTTATGCCCCAAAAACATAAAAACTCATGCTTTAAATCTTTTCTGTGTAAAACACAACTAAAACATGGCATAAAGCATAAATTTCATGTAATAACAGCGATAAAGAAATCTAACGCCCTAAGGCATAAAAATAAATCTGATATCAAAATTTAAAATTTTAATAAATAAAACCAATTAAAAAGAAGAGGTCCATTCATTGTGATTGAGTCTGGCTGGCACTGGTCTTAGGTCGAAGGAGAATGTGGTTCCTGTGAATAACCTATGATTGGAAATTAATTAGAATCAATGTAGTAAAATAACCTTGATAGTTTAAAGATTCATCCGAATATCATATACTCAAGACTTATGATGACCATAATTTGATATAGGATGTGTGTATAAACTGATACAATCTCTAATGACAGCCTCTAACATGCTCGGATAGAACTAGGGTATTAAAACTGATTTGGTGAGGTTGTGGTCTCGCGTCGCGATGCAGGAAGAACTGCGTGTCACGATGTGCGGTGTCCAGAATCCGGTCAACTTCTTCCTCTCGCGTCGTGACGTGAAGTTCTCCTTGCGTCGTGACGCGCCTGTATTTTCTAGGTTTCCTGGTTTCTTCTCCAATTTCATCCAAAGCTCAAGTTATCAAACTCTACTTCATTTCAACATTTCCAAACCAAAAACCAATATACAAAACATCATTTACACTCAATTTTCATCAACTAAACCACTAATTCATCAAGAATTTAACTTTTTATTCACCTTATTAATTTTACTAATTCTCACCCAAATTAAACAAATGGGGTTTGCCAACCTATCTATTGACTTACAACAAAAGGAACCACACCATCATCATCATACTCATGTTTTTTAACATTACACAATTACCAAATCATCAAACACCCATTTAAAGAGAATGGGTCATGGATTTCTTACCTTTTTCTACTTGATTTCTTTATCCTCCAAGCATCCAATGGTAGCCACGGTTCACTTGGCTCCATTCTCCTCCTTTCTCTCTTTTTTTCCTTCTTCATTTCTTTCCTTTCTTCTTCTTCTTTCTTTCTTTCTTTCTTCCTCTTCTTTTCTTCTACTCAATCTCACGTTACTGCCCTTTTTTTCTTTCTCAAATTTTGTTTGTTGTCAATAATAACTACTTTATATAGTGGGGGTGCCTTAGATATTTTGAAAGTGGTGAAAGTATGTAGAAATTAGTAGAAAGTTTGAGATTTCTCATTTTGACCCCAAAATTACTATTCATCCAGATTTTGACCTGTTTTTTTTGACCAACTTCTAGTCCAAATTTGGGAAAAAGTCTAACGTGAAATTTATAGGCCCCTCGGTCTCAGCTTTCCGACGATATACAATTCAATAAAATCCAGAGATCGCACGAAAAGGTTATGCCCTAAATACTATAGGTGGTCCAAAAGAATCATGGTACAGTCTTCCTCGGACTTCAAGAATTTTACCGATCGTCTCAAAGTCGTTCCATGAGCGTATTTGAGTCCCGTCCAAATTTATTTTATTTGTATTCATCCATCGATACCACAATACTATAACGTAATAGAGACTAAACTTCCGGCCGTTACAATTATCCCGGAGAAATAGATATAATCTTGTTGATATATCTATTAATAATCTCTTAAATAATACGTAGAACTTACTTCTACAGTGTACCACAGGCCCATGAATTTAACAGATTGCTAATTCCATATTGAATGCATATGCTCTGTACACAGAACTGATGGATCCTATCTTAATAAACACAAGATATCATGAGGATCAATCCACACCCAATGAACAGGCAGAGTTCCGATCTAATTAGATCAGTGACGTGACTTTCATCAAAGTATGGAGGATACCTCATACATCCACGGTGGTATCTCAAGTCAAATGATTACTATGATACTTAACCCAAGAAGATTTATATTGACATTGGTGTATCATCTATTAGGAAATCTTTGGTGAGTCGTTCAATGTTTATCAAATAAACACCTATATGTCTATACGAGTCTCCTGAGACTCATGGTTCATTGGGATAAACCATCGCACCAAATTCTGATATATGACGTGTACTGGTCTCATCGGATTTTACTAACCGACCCGTGTAGTAAATCTTGAGCAGGAACTTTATTTGAGAATATATAACTTATAGTGATAATTCCCAATGTCAATTACAAACTACATTGTAACTGCGCATTACATTGTAAATCCTGGGTTCTTTGTCTAATACGTACATATCACTAAATCATATTTAGTATCAATCTAATCATAATTAGATCGAATTCGTATATAAAAACAAGAGAAGCTACCATAAATAAGTAATATTATAGAAAAAATGAATTATTTGTATTCATGAGTCGGACATAAATACGATTTGGATTAGCACTCCAAGCAAACAACCCTAATAATTTATTTATCCCATTTGCTCTAGTGCCCAATCCAGTATCATATACATATCTAAATATGAATCATATATGCATGGCCCTCAAGCACTCACCTAACACTCAAGAGGAAGGCAACAACAAGTACGTTCGCTATAACATATCGAGTTTGTCCATCAAACCCAAACTTTTCCCTTACCTAGCATCATTCATATTTTATAAAACCTAAGTTATACATCAATATGACTCAGATGCGACATCAATATTATACTTCATATACTAAATTATCCAAGTATTTAGGGATCAAATCTAAAATATTATACAGATAATCATAAGCCCAATACTAATATCGAAACTTCTAACCATAAGGTCACTTTGCAACTTCATAAGTCAATACTTCATAAGTGACAACTAATTCCACTCACACAGTAGAATCATTCGTGACACTCTCATTGCATCTTTTATGACTCTTTTATGACGTAGACAGTCTAACATCATAATTAGATTCAAAACTAATATGACCCTAATGGTTGCAGACTTCATTCTCCATGAATAAGAAACCCATTTTTAATATGTCAAAGATAACAAAGAACACATTTCAAGACACAATTTATTGTCTATAACATATCAAAATAGTTCGTAACAATTACGGTTAAATTGATATCTTTAATCGCACATAATATAATATTCTTTATGATGCATAAGATTGATTAGACATTCTAATCAATTTCTCTTTGGATAAGGAATCATCTTTACGAAAGATGAATACTATATACAAGAGACACACTAACTGTCAAAAAGTTATACTAGCTGTCAAACAGATAGTCTTGTTGTGTCATTTATTAGATCATATCTAATGCACGACTAATGAGAGAATCTTACAAGTCTCTTAGTATTATATCATATATAAAACATTATATCAAATATAACTTAGACTACTTTCACCATTTTCACGGAGAAAAGAGGGCCTAGGTAAACCTTTTACCTTTTAAATATCTCATTATTACATTAATAATGATAAAAATATTAGGATATAAAACACTAGAAAGAAATATATATGCTCTCATTAATCCTACTATCATATATGTATTCTCTATAATTTGATAAAATCAGACAATCTGACTGATATCAAAATTAGATAACACATATTTCCAGAAATCTCATCTGAGTCTAAAATAGGCTCTATAAGCTATATATCAAACTACGATCTTAGCATAATATAAACTCCAGGGCCATTCCATAATGAACCTTTCAAAACTAAGAAATCACAATGGATCTCTTATCCGAAGAAGACCATTCAGAAACGCCACTTTACATTCTTAGCTAAAAAATACAGTTTAATATCAGTATTAACTAACAAATATTTAATTGTTCAATTACTGAGACTATAGACAAGTTTCCTCAGAATCTACAATAGATTGCTGAGTATAACTTTCTCACTGTTATAGTATAAAGGTCAAATCTTTAATAAGCTCACTTTACTTTTGCTGTGCAAATCATTTGCACCTTTTTATGAACGATTCATAATAAAAGCTTAATCAAGTTCAAAACTTGATCGTAGTAAGCTATTAACAATATTAAATCTATGATTCAATGCTAACTTTCGAAATCGATATCAAATATCGTTCCCATTGTAAGTTATAGGATAATTTTCTTCAATAAGAAAACAGCAGAATCATTAAGTATTAAATACTTTGTAAATAATTTTGACATCCTATTGAACTTATGCGGAAGATATCTTAGGGTTAATTCATCTTATTAATTATGTAGTTCCATTTATAGTTTATCACTTTCACATTTGACTTAAATAAGTCAAGTCTTTTCTAAAATGGTCAACATCCGATGTTACATACCAAGTAATAAAATAATTTTATTACTTGGGATAGTAGAAAAGATATTTTATCAAATAGAAGAAAATATTATATTAAATATAATAAATGATGAATTTTTTACTTATACCTCTGAGGCGCAAGTATTTTCAATTATATAACCATTATACAAAAGAAAGATTAAATCTCAAACTTTTCAAAATCGAATTTTCTACTTATACATATCTAATACGTAACTGTAGAAACTAATGGAACCTTAATTAAAAGGATGCATGAGTCTTACTGGATCATATCACTAAGAGTATTGAAACTGGTTTGGTAACACTCAATATCAAACGAATCAAATCATATAAGATTCGATTCCTCTCACTAACCAATTCCATCACGATGATTGAAACTAGGACAATAATATTGAGTAAGAATCATATTCATTGATTAATATTAGAACTAATTGCCATAAATTCATATGTTTGATTGTATCAAAGACATTTGAACAATTCAAAGACTCACAATGAATTTTAAAAATAAAGTTTTCAAAACATCAGATAGAATGTCTTTGAACTAGTCAAAATATTCTATCTGGGTTTCATCAGAAACATGTAACTAAGTCATGGCAATTCATTGACTAAGATACAAAGTAAAGAAAACTGCCTTAAGCAATTTACAATTCATTAAACTTCATGCATCTAATGCATCAGTTTAATAAATCTTATGTTTCAATGACAATTATTAGTTAAATGAGATTTAATCATATTCCCAAATATAATATTCATTGAATAGATAAGGATATCTGGTGTGATCTCGTATCAGACCATCATTTACCATACAGAATAAGTGTAGGCACTGTATTTTTGCATATAAGTCCCGATGATGAGCCTCGTACGGAGGCACTACCCTTTAAGTTGTGGAAGTCGTGAGAAACGGACGTCGGAAGGGAAAGTTCGGAAATCAATACTTTGTTGGACTTAATTCATTTGCTTAGCTTCAGGTTTGCTCGTTGAATCTCTGTTTTAAAATTCACCCAAGCCCATACATCACCACGCCACACACCAAGCCTTCTAATTAACGCCAAGCCCATTCAAACCTATCCAAAATAATAATTAACACAGTAAACACATGTCGAAATCTAAACAAATAGTCTGATTGATCATGTAGGTGGGTGGTGGAACAGAGTGGTAGTTTGCACTCGCAATAGTATAATTAAATGCTTTAAAATGATAATGGGCCGACTTATATATTTCATGCATCGCACGCATACATGCTAACATGCGGTTTTAAAAGACACCATAGATACTCGTTGGGTTATGGAAGAAGGAAGACTCGTCAAAAGGCCGTTAGCAAACAGGAGTGAATCAGTTAACGAGGGATCTCGTATGGACCAGTTGGAAACTAGTCTAACCAAGGTTATCGAGCAGTTGCAAGCTTGATCGCCGATATAGCCAATATGGTTGTGCCTCATGCTGGGGGAGGTTCTGAGAATGAGAGGCGTGAGGATCCTCCAAACAGATTTTAGTGATGATATCTCTATCTTGATGATGACATGGCTGAGTATGCCGCGGGAAGGATAGCTGGGTCTCAGGCAGAGTTGCAGAAACTCAGAGATCAGGTAGTAGAGTCAGTACCCGTAAGATGAGGGGTAAGCATGAAGATTTGTTGGACTATAAGGCGATGATTTTTTAGAAGCAGCTGTCGGCTCAGTTCAAGATATCTGACTTAGCTAAGTTCAACGGAAACATGGATCTGAGGGTCTATCTCTAGTAGTATGTTTTTGTGATGAGTTGAGTGGGTCTGTCGAAGCATCAGGTTCAGAAGATATTCGAGATGTAGTTTGAAGGGGCACCCGTGGTATGGTATAATGGCATGGAGAGGAAGGTCAAGGATGATTGGAGGGCACTAGCGGAGGCTTTTCTGAAATAGTATGTCACGGATTTAGAGATCGATTTGTCGCTCGTGACTTGGAGAATACCAAACAGAAGCCGGAGGAGAGCTTCAAGGATTATGTGGATCATTGGAGAAGCTAGGTTTTGAAGATGCAGGCTCGGCCCTCGGAGAAGGTCCAGATCAAGTTGATCATTAAGGGTACCAAACCCTCAATTTATGGCAAGCTAAGGAGGCTGACCTCTATGATTGGTGATTTTCGACAACTGAGGGGACTGTTATGGACATTGAGGAGGAAGAAGCTGAGAAAAGGAAATTTTATGCCTTAAATAGGAGGACCATCAGGAACCATACCCGCTACTGTTGAGGTCACTGCCATAAAAAAAGGCGATTTTCCAACCTTGGTAAGCCTCTTTCAAAGGTATTCGAAAAGCTGAAGATGCAAGGACACCTAGAACCTTAGAGCCTAAACCACTTCCAAACTTTATACCACCTAACCTTGACCTAAGACTATATTGTCACTTCCATCAGAGGAGAGGCCACTGTTTGGACAATTATAACCCATAGCGTCACTATTTGTATAGATTATGGTGGTGTTGTACAAATTAACTATGTGACAAAGGAAATTACTCTTTTATCATTTGTGATTAGATCACCAAGATATATAAATGATAGAAGGTCCATATGATTAGTTCCGGATTGAGATGATATGAGACAGTATCAATCCACGAAGGTTTAATCATTAAATATCCCTAGTCGTAGTATTATCGAGATTGGACATCGATAATACGGAATAGACTAGTATTACACTTGTGCGTGTTATGAGAGCATAACGACATAGTTCTCATATATTTGGATATTGGATACTCATGCAAGTGTGTAATAGGAGGTGTGTTTTTACCGATGGTACGGAAAACAGCTTCGCTCTGGATAGACCCATTCGGAATTCCATTGGTAGTATAACTATTTGTCTATGGAAGTCCGAATCAGGGTAGGTGTATTTGGTCTTAACCTGAGACTTGCACCACTAATACTTGCGACAATCAATATACTTTGGTTTTGGTCATCCAGGGCATTAACCGGTTTTGTGTACGCATCTTCTGGGTATATTAAGAATCGTAGTGTATTGGGTGTGATGTCAAGATGGAAGTATCACTTCAGTTATAGTGGAGATGATGATCATGTAGGATACGTAACTTGTTCTCTTAAATGCTGCAGCTATCGGGATATTATGACTAGGCCATGTATATCCGATTATAGAGACTAGTTACCAGACATTCGATATGTGCTTCATACGGGGCAGACACATTTCCAGCCCAGGCCTTGCACGTGACCATCCGATACTGGATCGACATACACTATACCACATATACTACGCCTGATATAGATCCCTTATTCTTGTAAGCATGTTTCTTGAGAATTGAGTAGGCATGGCGCTTTGCTAGAAGCCAACCTTGTCTTGTAAATCGGTAAAAAACGTAGTACTAGGTACGTACGTGTTCGGATAGTCCGATAACCATATTTACTGCCAATATATCCGGGGATCTCATGGGTCACTTCCCGAAGATTCACCGATGACGTATGACTCACACTTTATAATCTGGGATTAATTAGATGAGAGAGAAATTAATCTGGGATTAATTACAGAGATATTTTATCTGGGATAAAATATTATTTAAAGAGAGAGAACGATTATTTGGAATTAATCGACAAATTAATATATTCGATATATTAAATGAAATTGGATTTCGACGCGGAATTGAAATCGGATTTTAATTCAGGAAAACGAGTTAATTTAGAATTAATTCGTTAGCAACGTGAATAGTAATTTTTCTAGGCATAATTATTTAATTAAATTTGATTTAATTGCGTCGCGATGAAAATTCGTTAATTTGGAATTAGCGAACCCGAGCCTGAGAGTGATTGCGGGACCACTCGCATTTCGAATCTAGTGGGGCCCACAAGTCGCATCATGTGTCACATCACATCGTACATCATTCAAGTGATGGATGTCTTGTCACTTTGAGTGATTGACAACCAGTCACTATTTATGAGTGATGTGAGTTGATGGAAGTGGTTGGATTGCATTTATTGTAATTTTGCCTCCAAAATTGTCTTAGCTTTTTAGAAAAAGCTTTGACTAATTTTTGGTATATTTTTATTAGGTTTTTTGAAAACCAAATACACATGACATAACTCTCTCTCCTCTCCCTTTGTATTCGGCCATTGTGGCCATTTTCTTCATCTCTCTCCCTTGGCCGAATGGCCAACACACTTTCTCTCCCAATTGGCTTGGCCTAATGGATTAAGGAAAAGGAGGATGATTTGTGGAAAATCATCAATGTGCTAGCACACAAAGAGGCATACAAGGTGATAGGGAAACCTACTAGTGAGCTTGGAATCACCATTGATAAAGCTTGGAATCACCATTGATAAAGCTTGGAACTTGAAGATAAAGATGGATTCTAAACACACCTTTGGCCGAGAGCTTCATCAACAAGGAGGAAAAAGATTTTTCTTCGATGCATCCAATCCAATCGTTGTAAGTATGATTCCGCCATACTTCTTTGTGTATTCAAATGTGTTTTATTGCTTGAAAATGGTCCTTGGGACTTAATAGAAACCCAACAATGGTATCAGAGCCATTTTGAGCATGAAATTATTTAGGGTTAAAATTGGGTAAAATTGATTTGAGCATGTTTTGATGAAATTGTTCGATTGAGTATGCTTGAATGATATTTAATTGAATTTGTATGTGATCAATTTCATGAAAATTGATTTGGAACAATTTTCCCTAAATTCTAAGGCTTGGCCAAATTGGATTAGTGCCCTAAAGTCATGGTAATTTTTATTTTGATCATTGGATGAGTTGGAATCATTTGGGTAATATTGATTTAAGGTTCAATTGGATTAGAATCGGAATCGAACATAAGAACCCTACTATTGACATGGACTTAAAGCATGGAAATGATGTTGATTTTTGATTCAAATGTGTTGGACATGTGTTGATGACAATGAGCATGATTGATTAGGCTAATTGATGTTTTGGAAATATTGATTTAGGTAATTAATTATGGAATACACTTTAGTTAATTAAATATGAAATTTGGAATTTTTGTGATTTAATTAATTGGGCTTAAATTGGATTTGGGCTTGAAAAGATGTTATTGGGCTTATTGGGCTTGGTTGTACCAAGATGGGTTTAGGCTAAATTATTTGGATCCAATTGGGCCCAAAACCATATCCATAAAGTCCAATTATGACTAATGGGCCTTTAAATTTTAATTGGGCCTAATGGGCCGAAATTGATTTCTAGGCTTATGGGGTGATTCCTTGATTGGGCTTTGGTTGCCGAAGCCCACACCTTAAGAAATTAATTGAAAGCCCATTAGACTTTAATTAGTTGACATTGGATGTTAATCGGGCTTGGAGACCCGTAACGATTAGATTTGGAATCTAAGTCGCAAAGGTTCATTAATAAAGTGTATTATTTAATTTGGAATTAAATAATGAATTAGTATTAAATACAAATTGAATTGGATTTAATGTTGTAGTTTAATTTAATTCAAGAATTCGTGCTTTAAGTACTTATTCGCAAAACGAGTTTGACTCACGTAAAATCAAATCGTTGTTTGAAAATTGGATGGTCATTAATATTCAGATTAATTAATTGGATTAGATTGATTGATAACATGCTTGTGTGAATACATGATTGCGATGCATGAATAATGTATTCACACATGGATATTAGATGGGTGGGGTAATTTTGAAATTATTGTAATAAATTTAGAATTTATTAAATTAGACCTACGAGTCCAGCCTATTACCTCATTACTCTATGTATTTCTCTTCTCACCTATTCCCCTCAATGTAAATGAAATTTCTTTAGAAGTGTTATGTAATCGGGTAGAAGTAATACTTGTGCTAGCGGTAGAGAGGAAAGGGAAAGATTTGATCTAGGATCAATGTGTTTAAGTATCCATCCGCATATCATTATTATTTTAATTATGCGCCTTATTATGTGTTAGAATGCATGTTTAAGGGTGTATGATGATGAGACCTTAACAAAGATAATAAATTGGTTTCCAATTTTCACGCGAAAAACTCTCACAAAATATTAAGCGTTTTTCCTTCCATTGAGTGAATCTTACTCAAGATTCAAGACTGGCATTAGTTTGTGGGCCAAAGTCAAGACCTTTGTCTGTCGCGGATGTGTTTGAATCATGAAGGCTTTGTTCCATATCGGTCTCTTGTCCAAGTTGTGATTTTTTGGCCAAAGTCAAGATCACTTCTTGTCCATCGACATTGATTACGAAGCTTTCCATAGTCAATGGGTTCCGCTTAACTGGGATCATTAAGTTTATTTTGTCAAAGCCAAGGCTTAATTGATTCAGAGGAAAAAGGTTAGGGAATATATTGGATATATTGGCATATATAAGATATATGTTTCGGACTTGGATGTCCACCTACTGGATATAGGAATTGGATGAGATCCAATTGATCTTAGAGATCTACCTAGTTAAGTATCATACAATTTGTTGGCCAAAGTCAAGATTGTGGGTTATTTAACGGGATCCTAGCCCACTAAGAAACAAGGTTTCCCGACTACTCAACAGAGGGTTAGAGGCTCGCTGAAAAATAGTGGGAGACAAGTATTAAATTTGTAATTTCGTTTAGATACTTGCCATACCCTCAAATTTCACTTTTCGTCAAATCAAATATATTAGTTGGACTAATATTTAATGTTTTTTTAATTAAACAGTTGGACTGTATTCAAACTATTTCAATTTATAGTTGATTTTATAATTGGATTATAGTAATCAATATATTTGAATTTAACCAATTAAAAGTATAGTTGATTAATATAGTTGGACTATAGTAATCATTATAATTAATTGTACCTGAAATCGTTAATTAAATAGTTGGACTATTAGAATCAATATAAATTGAAAGATTAGTGTTTAAAACATAATCCTGGGTGAAAATGTATTAAACGACTTTAATTTTCAAATTGGGAATAAAATTCCAGGATAGTCCTGGAAACTAAGAAGTTACTTTATTTGATAAAATAGCCTCTTGGGCCTAAGCCAGGAGTTAAGTAAAAGGTAGAGCATGATCTTTGGAAGATTCATGTGATGATAACTTTAGTGCTTAATTCGTTAAGCTTGCTATAATGACTCCTTAATTTCTTTATCAGAACTAAGGATTGGATACTTATAGTATGATATTGAAATTGAAGGATCTTCAAATATCTATACTCAGATCATAGAACCATTAATTGCAATAGAAAACTCTTGGAGAGTTAATGGCTATGCTTAAAAGTTTGCAAAAAGGCAAGAAACGCAAGACGCATCTTTCTTCGACATCCTAGAAAGCCAAGGCTTGCCGAAGGCTTCTGAGGTGTAGAAAAGGGCAAAGGCAAAATCATCTCAGTCTTCTAGGAAGACAAAGGACACATCCCAAGATGCTACCTAACTGTGGCAAACAGAGTTACTGGAAGCGTAACTGCCGTATGGACAAGGCAGACATAAAGGAAATGAAGATGGTGCAAGGCTCCGGCTTCAAAGATGTTTGTCATAAACATGTTCACTATTAGTATTAAAATTGGATTTTAGATACTAAAAGTGGTACATAAATATGTACTGATGTGCAGAATCTGCTCATTAACAGGATACTGACTTCAGATGAGATTTATCTGCGAATAGGAAAGGGGAAAACAGTCGCTGTTTCAACCGTAGAAACCTAAGTTTAGGAACTACCCTTTGGGTGTGTACTTAAATTAGGAAACTGTTATAATGTAACTAGTTTGACTAGAAACATATCTCTATATCGAGTATAACTCGTTGCAAGTGTACCTTTATATTCTAGAACATTAAAGTGTTTTATTTTATAAAGATGATATTGAGATAAACAGATTAGATGTGAATAACAGTATTTATATTTTGAATATAAATAAATCCAAACATATAACATGACAAACAAGTAGCTCAAACTAATTTGATCAGATGAGACTTATTAGTGGCAGTGTTGTCTGGGACACATTAAACAAGACTCGTATATCCACACTTTCGAATAGTGGGTACTAGGATAAATTTGATTCCATTCAAATAATGTCTATGAATCGAGTTTATTGGGCAAAGTGCCTAAAATACATTTTACTTGGTAAAAATATAAATGCCAATGATCTGTTAGCCCTCGTTCATATTGACATAAGTGGGCCCATGTCTAGCTAGGCTAGATGTGGATATGAATGTTTCGTGACCTTTACGGATGTGGCATCGCGTTATGGTTATGTGTTTCTTTTGAAACACAAATCGGAAACTTTTAGAGTTTCCACACAAAGTAGACAAACAGATCGGCTAAAGTATTATTTAATCACGGTTAGACCATGATAAAAATACTTAAGCAATAAGTTTCTCGAATACTTAAAAGAGTATAGTATTCTTTCAATGAGGACTCCTCCCGGAACACGTCAATTTGACGGTGTGTCTGAACAGAGAAACCGAATTTTGTTGGACATGATAAGGTTAATCATGAGTCGCTCTGAGCTACTAATTTCCTTCAAATGGATAAGCATTTAACAGTGCAATACTTATTTTGAATAAGGTTCCATGAAAATCTGTTAGACAGAATTCATATTAGATATGAACAGGAAAGAAACCGGGTTTTCTCATTCATGAAGATTTGGGAATGCTAGGCATATGTTTGGATGATACCAAACTAGAACCCAATTGGATAAGTGCCTAATTGTAGGTTATCCTAGGGAAACCAAAGTATAGTACTTATACAACTCACAAGAGACAATTTTAATTGTTGCTCGCCATGCAGTTTTTTCCTTTGAGGAATACCGATATGCAGTGGTAAGTGAGAGGATAGTAAAACTCGATGAAAATCGGAGTAATACAGTTCAAGGCACCAAGTCTTTAATGGAAAACAAACAGTTCATCAAGGATGAAACTGTACCGGTAATCTTCGAATACACAAGAACCGCGTAGGTTGAAGAGAGTCAGAAAACAACCTGGGGTAGGGTTTCTGATCTCACCTCATAAAGATGTCAATCTTATTGAGGAATACGAACTGACTACGTATAAGGAAGTGATACAAGGTATCGACTCCCTATTATGGAAAAGTGCCATTCTGAAATGGATTCCATGTATACCAACTATGTTTGGATACTAGTTGTTGTACCGTAAGGCATTGTGCCTATAGATACTATATAAGTCTTCAAGGAAGACATACATGGAAGGCAACATACAACGTACTAAGCTGGGCTTGTAGCGAAAAGGTATCGTTATCAACATTGTGTCGATTACGACGAAATCTTTTACCTGTTGCCACGGAAAAGCCATTTGGATAATGCTTGCTATACTGCATGTTTCATTTATGAAATATGGCAGCTGAACGTCAAAATCACTTTCCTTAAAAGGAAACCTTTTGGAGGATGTTTCAACATCTTGACGGTTTTGTCGTACCAAAACTAGCAAAAAAGGTTTGCAGGTTATTCGGTCCATGGAAGGATTGAAGAAAATATTGCGTTCTTGGAACAATATCGTTATTGATATAATCATAATGTGAATGATTTAATTCAAAACTAATATAATTCTTATGTATATAAGGAGGTTAGTGGGAGCGCACTGACAGTGAATGTCCTATATAATGATGATACATCATTTCTTGGAAATGACATTCCCATATTACAATCGGAGAAAGCTTGGCTTTCATGAAAATTTCTGTAGAATACTTGGGAGAAACAACCTTTATTCTAGGAATAAGGTTTGCTAGGTAAGATCTAAAAGTTGTTGACACTCTCCGAGAACTCGTACAATGAAAAATATATGCGACCTGGTGTCTCATGTGCTTTGAGCATATGGAGTGACAATCAGGCCAATCCTTGATTTAGTGAATCAGTTTCTTTGTAACCTTCTCTCTTTGGAATCGACACCCCAACTGTACTGTGATAACCGCGAGTCATATTTGGGCGTAATCAGGGGCCGAGAAGTTACTCTACACCATAGAGAGACCTCTTGGGCCTAAGCCCGGAAATGAGCAGCTGTTTAAGCTTAAGCTTTTGAAGACTCATAGCGATGACAATTCAACTGCTCAATTCGTCATGCTCGCTGCGATGACCACCTCAATTTCGATGTCAGAACAAGGGAATGGATCCCTATATTATGATGTTGAAACTAAAGAACCTTCACCGATCTAACGTAAGATCGCAGAAATATGAGTTGCAGAAGAAGCTCTTTCGCGCTCCCATGTCAGAGGGTACATCTGTTGAGCACCATGTGTCACAGGTGATTGCTGACATCGAACAGCTGGGATAGCTAGGCATAGTCTTCGAGGCTGAGACTTCTATAGATTTGATCTTAGAGTCTTTTCCTGACAGCTGGAGCGGGTTCATCATGAACTACAATATGTTGAACAAAGAAGATACTCTTGGAGAGTTGATAGCTATGCTTAAAAAAGCAGAGAAATAGCTAATGAAGGGCAAAAAATACGAGGCGCACTTCGCTTCAATATCTCAATCTCCGAGGGCTTGGCCCAAGGCGACTAGAGGTGTAAAGAAGAAGAAGAAGAAGAAGGGCAAGGCCAAATCGTGAAAGTCTTCTAGGAAGGCAAATGACAAATCCCAAGATGTATGCCTACAGTGTGGCAAACGGGGTCACTGGAAGTGTGACTACCGTGAGTGCAAGGCGCACATGAAGGAAATCAAAACGGGCAAGGCACTGGCTTCAAGTATGTTGTTATAGAAATAAACATGGCTACTTCTTGTTTTAAAAATTGGATTTTTGATTCTGGTTGTGGAATATATACTGATGTACAGATCTGCAGATTAGCAGGAGACTAGCCTCAGGGGAGATTGATCTACGCGTTGGAAATGGGACTCGAGTCGCCATTTTGGCCGTTGGGACTTATGTTTTGGAACTGCCCTCAAGGCATGTACATAAACTTTCAGACTGTTATTTTGTACCTAGTTTGACTAGGAATATTTTTTCAGTATCTTTATTAGCCCAATATGGGTATACTTTTTGTATTTAGGAATACTAGGTGTTTTATGTATAAAAATGATATGGAGATATGCAGTGCTGATGTAAATAATGGCATTATATTTTGAATATAAATCAATCTCAAACATATTATGTAACAAATAAAAGGCTTAAACTAAGTAACAAAGATGAAACTATATGTGGCATTGTCGTCTGGGACCCATTAACAAGACTCGCATATCCACACTTTCGAAGAGTGAGTACTTGGACGAATTTGATCCAAATTCATATGACGTCTGCGAATCTTGTTTATTGGGCAAAATGCCTAAAACACCTTTTAGCTGTAAAGGTGCACGTGCCACTAACTGTTAGCCCTCGTTCATAGTGACGTTTGTGGGCCCATGTCTAGCCAGGCTAGAGGTGGATATGAATACTTCGTAATCTTTATGGATGATGCATCGTGTTATGGTTATGTACATCTTATGAGACACAAGTCGGAAACCTTTGTGAAATTCAAAGAGTTTCAACATAAAGTTGAAAAACAGACCGGTAAAAGTATTAAGACATTACGGTCGGACCGTGATGGCGAATAATTAACCAATGCATTTCTCGATTACTTGAAAGAATATAGTATTATTTCACAGTGGACTCCTCCCGGAACACCGTAATTAAACAGTGTGTCCGAACGGAGAAACCAAACTTTGTTGGACATGGTAAGGCCGATGATGAGTCGCACAAAGCTACCTATTTCCTTTTGGAGATATGCATTGACAGTGCAATACTTATTTTGAATAAGGTTCCGTCAAAGTCTGTTCAATAGACTCCGTATGAGATATGGACAGGAAAGAAACCGGGTTTCTCAATCCTGAAGATTTGGGGATGCTGGGCATACGTCAAACATTTGGAAGGTACCAAACTTGAACCTAAATCGGATAAATGCCTATTTGTAGGTTATCATAGGGAAACCAAAGGATATTACTTTTACAACCCACAAGAGAACAAAGTATTTGTTGCTCTACATGCGGTTTTCCTCGAAAGGGAATTCCTAAATGCAGTAGTAAGTGGGAGGAAAGTAGAACTCGATGAAAATCGGAGTGATACTATTCCTGGCATAGAATCCTTAACGGAACATGAACAGTTCATCATGGATGAAACTGTACCACAATCTTCGAATACACAAGAACCCGTAGGTCGGAGAGAGTCAGAAAACAACTGAGAGGTATGGGTTTCTGATCTCACCTCATGTGGATATTAATCTTATTGAGGAAGACGAACCGGCTACGTATGAAGAAGAAATACAAGGTATCGGCTCCGCCTTATGGAACGATTCTATGAAGTCCGAAATGGATTCCATGTACATCAACTAAGTTTGGACACTGGTTGATGCACCAAAATGCGTAAAGCCTATTGGTTGCAAATGGATCTTCAAGAAGAAGGCCGACATAGATGGCAAAATACAAACGTACAAAGCTAGGCTTGTAGCGAAAGGGTATCGTCAACGACATGGTGTCGATTACGATGAAACTTTTTCACATGTTGCCATGATTAAATCCATTCGGATTATGCTTGCTATTGCTGCATATTTCTATTACGAGATATGGCAGATGGAAGTCAATCGGTGAAAGCTTGGCTTTTATTAAAATTCTCCATAAAGGATCTGGAGAGAAGCAGCCTTTATTCTAAGAATAAAGATCTACCGGGATAAATCTAGAAAGCTGCTTCGACTCTCCCAAAGCACGTACATTGACTAAGTGTTGAAGAGATTCAACATGGAACAGTCTAAGAATGGACTGTTTCCAGTGTCATATGGCGTCACTCTATCTAATGACATGTGTCCTAAAACTCAAAATGAGAGAGACACTATGAGTCGGATCCCATTCGCTTCGGCAGTCGGATCGATCATGTATGCCATGATATGTATGCGACTTGATGTCTCCTATGCTTTGAGCATGTGCAGTCGCTATCAGGCCGATCCAGGTGATGGTCACTGGATGACGGTTAAGAACATCCTTAAGTATCTTAGACGAACTAAGAATGCTTTCTTAATCTATGGAGATGGAGAACTTGAGGTAACTAGGTATACCGATGTAAGTTTCCAAACTGATAAAGACGACTGTAAGTCGAAATCCGGATACATATTTTATTTGAACAACGGAGCATTAAGTTGGAAATCTTCCAAGCAAGAGACTGTTGCCGATTCAACAACAGAAGCATAATATATTGCTGCAGCTGAAGCAGCAAAAGACGCAGTTTGGATCCGTAAATTCTTAATTGGATTAGGAGTAGTTCCGTTAGCAGCTGAGCCCGTTCCATTGTATTGTGACAATAACGGGGCTATAGCGCAGGCTAAGGAACTGCGGTCTCATCAACGATCCAAGCATGCTCTTCGACGTTTCTATCTGATTCATGAGATCATACATCGTGGCGATGTGAAGATCAAAAAAGTCACATCAGAGGACAACATTGCGGATCCGCTGACGAAAGCTATTCCTCAGCAAAAGTTTGAGTGACATGTACATAGTTCAGGTGTTAGATGCTTAAGTGACTGGCTATAGGCCAAGTGGAAGACTGCTGGATAATTATGGCCCATAGCGTCACTATTTGTAAAAGACATTTTGGTTTTTGTACAAATTAACTATGTGACAATAGAAATTACATTTTATCATTTTGTAATTAGATTACTTGAATTATATAAATGATAAAAGTCACTATGATTAGTTCCAGATTATAAGATATGAGATAATATCAATCCACAAAGGTTTAATCATTAAACATCCCTAGTCAGAGTATTATCGAGACTAGACATCGATAATGCAAAATAGACTAGTATTGCACTTGTGCGTGTTATGGAAGCGTAACAACATAGTTCTCATAGATTTAAGTATTGGATACTTATGCAAGTGTGATAGGAGGTTCGTTTACCGATGGTATGGAAACAGCTTCGCTCTGAATAGACCCATAGGAATCCCATTGGTAGTATGACTATGTGTCTATGGGAATCCAAATCAGGATAGGTGTATTTGGTCTTAACCTGAGACTTGCATCGCTAGTACTTGCGACAATCAATACGCTTTGGTTTTGGTCATCCGAGACTTTAATAGGTTCTATGTACGCCTCTTCTGGGCTTATTGAGAATCCTAGTGTATTGGGTGTGATGTCACACAGAGATACAGAACTGGTACTCTAAAGTGTTGCAATCATCGGGATAATATGATAAGGTCATGATTATCCGATTAAAGAGACTAGTTCATTGTGATCCGATATATGCTTTGTACGGGGCAGACACTATTCCAGCCCCAGACCTTGCATGTGACATCTGATACTGGATCACAATACGCAATACTACGTATACTACGCCTGACAAAGATTATATATTCCTTAAAGAATATTTTTGGAGAATTGGGTAGGCATGGTGCTTTGCTAGAAGCCAATCATGTCTCGTAAATCGGTAAGAATGTGGTACCGGGTACGCGCGTGTTCGGATAGTCCGACGACTAGATTTACTGCCAACATATCCAGGGATCTCTTGGGTCGCTTCCCAAAGATTCACCGATGACGTATGACTCGAACATAATTAATCTGGGATTAATTAGAAGAGAGAGAAAATTAATCTAGGATTAATTTCGACGAGAATTTATCTGGGATAAAATTCAACTAGAAGAAAGAGAACGATTAATTTGGAATTAATTTGATATATTAAATGAAATTAGATTTCATAACGGAATTAAAATTGGATTTTAATTCGGGCGAACGAATTAATTTAGAATTAATTCGTGAGTGACTTTAATAATAATTTTGCGAGGCATTATTATTTAATTAAATTTGATTTAATTACGTCGCAATAGAAATTTCGTTAATTCGGAATGAACGACCCTGAGCCCGTAGTGTGTTTTTGGGCCCACTCGGATTTTGAATTAAAGTGGGGCCCACAAGTCACATCTTTAGTCAATCATTTACCTTTTTGGAGATGAAAGTTAGTGAAGAATTTGATGGTTGCTTTTACAACACGCAAGTTTGAAAGATTGAATGATATTTACTAATTATTGTATTTGGTATATGACTTTCAATTTTGGAAAATACAACACATATCTTCTTCTCTCCTTGGCCGAAAACTACACCCATTTTTCCTCTCAAATTGGCATGAAGCTTGCCTTCATTTTCTTTATTTTTGATTCAAAAATCTAAGGTGCTAGCACACAAAGAATCATACAAAGGTGATAGGGAAACCTTTTCCAAGAATTTGGAATCATTTTGCTATACTTCTTTCGTATTCACATGATTTTATGCTTGAAATGATCTTGGTTTGTTCATTAGAACCCAACACCATAAAGGTCGAGGTCATCGCATATATATAATCCCTCCGTCACATGTATCTAGATTATCCCATAGATATATATAAACGTCAAATCTTTATAGGTATAATCCCGTCGATATATCTATTAACAATCTCTTAAATAACACTTAGAACTGACTTCTATAGTGTACCACGGGCCCATGTATTTAATAGATTACTAATTCCATATTAAATACCTATGCTCTGTACACAGAACTGACGGATCCTCTCTTGATACACACATGATATCTTAAGGATCAGCCACACCCAACGAACAGACGGAGGTCTGATCTAAATAGATCGGTGACGTGACTACCATCAAAGTGTGGATGATACCTCATACATTCATGGTGGTATCTCAAGTCAAAGAATCAATATGCTACTTAACCCGAGAAGATTCCTATTGATGTTGGTGTACCATCTATTAGGAAATCTTCGCTAAGTCGTTCGGTGTTTATCAAATAAACACATACATACGAGTCTTCTGAGACTCATGGTTCATTGGCATAAACCATCGGACCAAATTTCGATATACAACGTTTACTGGTCTCAGCGGATTTTACTAACCGACCCGTGTTAGTAAATCTTGACTATGAACTTTATTTGAGAATATACAATTTATAGTGACACTTTTCAATATCACTTACAAATTACATTGTAATTGCGTACTACGTTGTAAATCATGGGGTCTTTGTCTAATATATAAATATCACTAAATCATATTTAGTTTCAATCTAATCGTAATTAGATCGAATACGTATATAAAAACAAGAGGTGCTACTATAAATAAGTAATATTATGGAAAAAAATGAATTGTTGTATTCATTAGTCAGACATAAATACAATCTGGAATGGCATTCCGAGCACCAACTTTAACACAATCCATATTTATAACATAATTAAAAAGTAATTATATTTTTGTACCAATAGCTTCATCCTTTTTCCCCAGTTGAAAAGAAATAGATACACATGATTTGAATAAAAACACACATAATTTTATTAATAGAAAAGAAAAAGAAATTACAGTAAAGACTGAAAAATAAAACACATAAGAGATAATGATTTTTTTCCTATTATTTTAGTTTACGATTACAAGTTTTCAAACGCTAGTGGATAATCGTCCCCTCATGCTTAGCGTCCGAATTTGCTCACGTTACCTTATGGTAGACCCGGCCACGGTTCCGGTTCCGAACCGGAACCGAACCGGTTAGAACCGGAAGGTTCCGGTTCCAACCGGTTCCGGTTCCGGAACCGAACAGAAATTGGACCGGTTCGGTGGGGTTCCACCCCAACTCGAACCGGTCCGAACCGGTGGAACCATACGGTTCCACCGGTTCGGACGGTTCCAACCGGAACCGAACGGTTCCGGTTGGAACCGACGGGTTCCTGTTGGAACCGTAGGGTTCCAACAGGAACCCTAATTCCCCCAACGGCTACTAGCCGTTGGGGGAGCAGGGAGCCGTTTGGCTCCCTCTGCCAAACGGCTCCCTGCCAAAAAAAAAAAAGAATTAAAAAAATATATTTTTATTATATAAAAAAAAAAATACTAATGTACCCATAATAACGGTAATAAAACGGTTATATTTAGGGGCATTTTTGGTATCAAAAAATTCTAAAATTCTATAAATAGGATTCATTTTCATAATTTCATCACACCAAATTCTCAACTCTCTCATTTTCTATAATTCTCTATTCTCAATCTTACTTCAATACAATTCTCTTATAATCTTATATTCTTATTTTCTCAATCTCAATTTATTTAGTTGTTAATTTGTTATCATTCGCATCGCAATTATTCAATTTTCTTATTTTTCTTCCTAATTTCTCAAAAAAAAATGGCAAGCTCATCCGAGAACATAATGTCAAATATGCCAACCCAAGAGTGCGGCCCTAGTGTTAGTGCACAATCACGGAGAAGAGAAGTTAAGGCTCGGTCCTCCGATATTTTCAAAATTCATTTTACTTTGGAATATATAGAAGATGATTCGCAATGAGCAATTTGCAACTATTGTGGGGTTATCTATAAATTTTCTGGTGGATACGGCAATATAATCAAGCACATGGAGAAACATCATCCGGTTAAATTGGCATTGATACAACACATACTCAAATGGCCAGGTACGCATCATCTAGTAGAGGTACGAGTAGTGTAGATTTATTTAAATATTCTGATGCAAAAAATAGAGAAGAATTTGCGAAATTAACTTGTATGGCACATCTTTCTTTAAGCTTTGGTGAAAAACTTCATTTTACTAATTACGTGCATAATGCTTTAAACCCTGCTGCATGTAGAATGACTCGAAACACAACAAAACTCATATTTTCAAATTATATAAAGATGGTAAAATTATTTTAAATGAAATATTTAAAGAGATGAAAGGTCGTATTTCTATATGTTCTGATATTTGGAGTGACCATTGGCAAACACACTCATACATGGGTGAGACTTGTCATTGGATTGATGCATCATTTACCATGCAAAAACGACTTATTGCATTTAGAGTTTTTGATGACCAATATACTGCACATAATATTTATAGAATGATGAAGGTAATTTTTGATGAATATGGTTTAGGAGAAAAATATGTAACAATTGGATTTGATAATGCATCTGCAAATACTGCATCCATCAATGATTTAAAAGAAATATGTCAACCAAATTTAGGGGGTCGATTTTTTCATATTCGTTGTACATGTCATGTCCTAAACTTATGTGTGCAAGACGGTCTAAAATCATTATCTCCTTTCCTTGATCCAATTAAAATAGCACTTAACTGTATTTGGTCATATTCTCAAGTTAGGAGAGAATGGACCAAGTTTTGTAAAATAAATGGTTTTAAACCGATTAAATTTTCTAGAGATGTTCCAACACGTTGGAATTCTACTTATTTTCTTTTATGTCAAGCATTTCAATACAAAGATGCATTATGTAGTTTTTTTTCTCAACATGTTCAAAATATCACACTTTATCCTAGTCAATGGGATATTTGTGAAAAATTTTTAGATATTTTAAGAGTATTTAATGATGCTACTTTAGTTTTTAGCGGTGTTTATTATCCTGCAGCACATTTATTTCTTCTTGAGAGTTTGAATATTGTTGGCACTCTCGATGAGCATGTTGACAGTGACGTCCCTAATGATATTGTTTTGCTCGAAGCCATTACTGTTATGAAGGTAAAATGGTTGCATTATTTTAGAGAAATTCCTTTACTTTATCTTTTTGCTGCTGTTTTTGATCCTAGATTTAAATTAGAAGGTCTGAATGGTGTTTTACAAGCTTACTATGGTTATTTAGGAATATTAGATGACATTGATATTACGAGCATAATGACGAAATTAAGAAATGATTTAATTATTTTATTTAATGATTATATTGTAAGATATAACTTAGGAACATTAGGTCAATATAGTAGTAGCGAACCGGTAATTCAAACAAGACTTAGCGCAGGGGATCGTTGGTTATTACAACGAAATAAAAAATCTAGGGATACTACGACAACTAATAATCCTGAATTAGATAATTATTTATCTACAAATTTTGAGTTTTCTAATGAAAGTTTATGCAGTAAAAATTTTAAAATCCTTGAATGGTGGAACCGGCATCAAAATATATATCATGTTTTATCTATTATTGCTAAAGAGATCTTGGCAGCACATATTTCCACCGTTGCGGTTGAACAAGCCTTCAGTTTGGGAGGTAATATATTGGAAGCTAGGCGATCTTCATTACATCCAAGCACTCTAGAAGCAACAGCTTGCGTGGATGATTGGACTCGAGCTGATCTGAGACAACAAGAAGATGCCCCCGATGATTTTGAAGATTTGTTCGATAATGCTTCTGCCACAAGTGCAAGCGGAAGCTGCGGAACCGGAGCCGAAGGATCAACTGATAATGATGATTGATAATTGTAAAATTATAATTTACAAAGGGGATATGTCTTAAACTTGTAATGGAACTACGTGAGCTTTGATTCCTCTCACCCTTGGAGGATACGTAGGCAACTTAAATTTTTAAAAATTTAAGCTCAAGCTCTTCAATGTAATAAATTTTTTTTTATTTATAAATTTAATCTCATTTTTTTTAATTAATAAATTTTTTTTTTATTTAAGCTTTGATTAATTGATTCCTCTCATTTTTTAATTTTAAATAATTAAAAAAAAAATTAAACGGAACTGAACTGAACCGGAACCGAACCGGTTCGGTTCGGTTAGGTTTTAGGTTCCGGTTCCACACTTGTGGAACCGGAAACCGCCGGTTCGGTTCGTTTCCGAACCGGAACCGAACCGCCGGTCGGGTCTACCTTATAGGGAACTGATCACCCGTAGGCTTCTATGTTCATGAGTATGTTTCCTCTACTTACGGGTGTCAGGTCCCGTTAAGTAGATCTCACTGTGCAATTTTTATGTTTATGTATGCATGTTTCAAGTTTTTCAGGATTTTGCAGAAATTAAAATTTCAATTACAACTTATGATACACAAAATTTTCAGGGTTTCTATATTATATTTTTATATAGTATCCAATCATTTATAAAATTTTGCTTTACCATTCACTCATTAATTCTTCATACCCTACTATTACAAGTTTGATTACAGGTTTTTTACTAGCCTCTCGGTGAGGCCCTATCATGTCTGGAGGCTCATTAAAGAAGATAGAGACAAGTTGCAGTCATACAGTCTTAGAGTTGCGCAAATAACGGGTCCACAATCTAATTTTTTGTAAGAGCCATCAGGTTATGCATATGAATAATGTACATATTTAGAATGTGCAAATAATATATATATAATATATATATATATATATATATATATATAATATATATCCTTAAGATCCTAGGTGTGGTTGGATGTTATATATCAGGTTATCCTTGTGTGTCTGGTATCAAAGCCATACACACAATATATATATATAATATATATATATATATATGAATAATTTTTTGTGTGTGTATATATAATATATATATATCCTTAAGATCCTAGGTGTGGTTGGATGTTATACTGTTGTAAAGATTTCATGCGTTCTTTTCTTTAGGTTATTTTCTGTGTGTTTGCTGAATTTTTACTGGTTGTAAGTCCCGCTGAAGGATAGGATTCCGTTTAGGGCTGTAAACCCATACCTGTAGGCAAACTTATAGGAATAGTTTAAAGGAATAGTCTCCCATGGAGTCTCTACTCTGTAGAACTTCATCCTTGTCTAGTTCTTCTACTGAACAGACCAGTGATTCAAAGAATATTGTGAACTCTGAAGATTTTATAATACATGATTTTGATAAAGCTATTGATTGCTGGAAACTTCCAAAGATTTCTAAAGACGTGATTTACAAAACTAAAAAATTTGATTTTCTTAAAACTAATTATGTTATAAAGACTGAAGAACGAGATATTACTCTTACAAAGCCTTTTGAAACAATTAAATTATTTTCTGAAAGTGCTTTAAAACATTTAAAGATAAGAAATTTAATTATGTACATGTTGGTTTAATCCAAGTTGGAATAAAACCTCTTACTAAAGAAGGCTTAGATACTTCCATCTTAGCCGTTTTAAGAGATGGCAGGTTCATCTCTTTTGATGATTCTTTACTCAGCAGTATTGAGTCAAGCCTCTGTAAAGGACCTATTTCTTTTGACTGTTACCCAAACATTGCAGTCTCCCTAAAAGACAAAAATATCCTCAAAAGCATGATTCTTCAAATCAAAACCCATAACTATCACATGTTTGAAGGATCAATCCATGTAGCCCTGATCTACAAAATTTCTTATAAAGCAATGTATTCTGCATTTAACACGCAACATAGACTTCATTCTAAGAAAGATGAAACTCTTCTCTTACAGACTGATCTTTCCAAATCAAACACTGTTATTCCTAGACCTATCCAATGGAAAGATATCAATCTTCCAGAAGAATGGATCCTTGAAGGAGCCACTGAACCAGTGATTCCAAAACAACTTGAGCCAAATACAGAGTTACAAAATGTGACTCAGTATTCTGATGGTAAAGTCAAATTATCTTTCAGAAGAAGTACTTCATCTAGATTCAGTGATAAAGAATCTGTTTCTAGTATCCCTTCTCTTGAGAGAAAGTTCTCTAAAGTCCCATCTGTCATAAACCTACCTTACAAGGACCAGCCTAGGTTCTCCACATCTGACATCCCAAATACTTCCATTCGTTCTGTTGACTATACCACTAGTATCCCTCACCCTATTTATACTAGTACTCAACATGAACAAAGTAAAGACCCTTCACCCCCTACATCTCCTACATTTTCTGCTGTCACGGAAAATGTCATTAACGTCCTCCAAAAAGATTTTGAATTGGATAAAACTACATTACATAAAGATTTCTATTCGGATTTGAACAAAGAAAAAAGACTTTGGTTTTTTAAACATTTTTTAAATCAAAGAAAACAGATTCAAGAAACTTATTATGAATTTATAAATTTACATAAAATTCATATTATGTTTTTTGATTGGTTTGAATTATATGCTTCAGAGAACAATATTTCTTACCCTTTTAAAGAATCAAATCCTATTACCGTTAGGAAGAAAATTCCACAATGGAATCTTTCTGATAGTGATAGAACCATAGAATCTGAGCACCCTCCACTTAGAAATATCACTATAGAACATGGTGAACCATCTGTTCAGATTAAAGCCTCACCTTTAAAGATACATAGACCTAATGACACAGATAAAGACTTAGATAGTATTATCCAACAGAATAACTTCTGTAATACAAATCTTAGTACAATAGGAAAGCAGTTGACTAGACTAGAAAGTCAAATCCAACAGTCTACAATTACTGTTTCCCCCTTAAAGACTGTAGCAAAACCTAGTGAAGACAAGAAGCTTAAGAAACCTATTTTTGAACCATTCCAGGTGTCTAAAGATAGTCAGAAACTTGTCCATGAGTCAAAATCTGATTTCGTCAAAGCTATTAAAGACCAACTGGATAGGATAGAAACATCCTCTTCTTCAAAGAAAATAGATATTGCCTTAGATACTCCCCAATCTAGCAGTAGAATTGGAGTTCTAGACATAGAAACTTCTTCCATAGCCTCTTCTGACATAGAAGCCTTTCAAGAAAAATCCAAACCCACTTCTAAAGTCAATAAAGTTCATTGGGAACTAGCACTTCCTGCTACTTCTCCTCCTGATCTTGCTGTTGATAATAGGCCCAGTGCATTAAACCAGTCTTGATTTAATGCATCTTCTGTCTATGAATGGAACATAGATGGAATGTCTGAATATAATATTCTTAGCCTGTTGCAACAAATGACCATGGCAGCTAATGCCTACAAAACCCAATCTGGAACCTCTGATAAAGCCATTGCAGAGATTCTTGTTGCTGGGTTTACTGGTCAACTTAAAGGATGGTGGGATCATCTTCTCACCAAAGGTCAACAATTAGATATCTTGAGCTCTATTCAAACAGATGAAGACAATGTTCCTATTCTGGATGAATACAACAGTCCCATACAGAATGCTGTTGCAACTCTAATTTTGACCATTTCCCTTCATTTCATAGGTGACCCTTCTCACCTAAGAGATAAAAACGCTGAGTTACTACACAACCTTAGGTGTAGAAAACTTAGTGATTTCCAAAGTTATAAAACAACTTTCTTTACCCGTCTCTTCCTTAGAGATGATGCCAATAACATTACTTGGAAAGAAAAATTCCTCGCTGGTTTACCTACCCTTCTAGGAGAAAAGGTTAGGAATTCCATTAAAGCCCTTTATGACAATCTTATCCCCTATGATAGACTTACTTATGGTGAACTAGTTAGTTTTATCAATAAGGAAGGATTAAAGATTTGCCAAGACTTAAAGTTACAGAAACGCCTAAAATGGGAGCTTAGGAAGTCTAAGCAAGAACTAGGTAGTTTTTGTAAACAGTTCAATTATGACCCTTTTAAAGCCAATACTTCCAAGGATTGTGAAGGAAAATGTTCTTCCAAGTCCTATAGAAAAAATTACCATTCTAAGAAGTTTAAAAGGTCTTTCCAGGGCCCCAAAGAAAATTTTTATAAGAAGCCTTCAAGGCTTTATAAAAAGCCAAAAGGAAACCTCAAACTTCTAAGAATAAAACCTCTTTCAACTACAAAGAAGCAACTTGTTATAAATGTGGAAAGAAAGGTCATACTGCGAAGTATTGCAGAATGAACAAAAAACTTCATGAGCTTGATCTCAGTGAAGAAATCCTTTCCAAAATAACAAATTTTCTTATTGACACCTCTGATTCTGAGTTTTCCCTAACAGGAAATTCTGAACCCTTACAAGTTGATGAGTTAATTGACTCAGATACTTCTAGTCAAAGCGATAGTGATTCTAGCACAGAATCTTACCTAAAGAATAAAAAACTTAATGTTTTGACTAAAGACCAAGAGACTTTTCTTGAAATTGTAAAACATATTTCAAACCCCGATTTACAAAAGGAATATCTTGACAAACTTCTAAAGACTTTTGACAAAGGAGAATCTTCTTCTAAAACTCCTGTTTTAAAACAAAATACTTATGATCTTACCCAGATCTTAAGTAAAAAGAAAAATAAAAAAGATGCACTCAGTTTTCAAGATCTTCAAAAGGAAATTCAAGAAATAAAGTTTGAAATAAAAGATTTAAAAGAAAAACAAAAAACTGATTCTGAAACTATTCAGCTTCTTCTAAAAGGTCAACTAGTTGACAATTCTGAAAAAGATAAAGACTCTGAAAGTGATGAGATTGAGATCCAAAATCTTGATTGTATCGAACCTCTTCCAAATGATTTTCTTTTTGTTCTAAAACAAGTGACAACAAGAAAATATTTGATTTGGATTACTTTAATCCTCTCATCAGATTTCCAAATTGACACAGTTGCCTTGTTTGACACAGGTGCTGATTTAAATTGTATAAAAGAAATTATTATTCCAAATAGATTTCATAAAAAAAATCATGAAAGACTTTCTGCCGCAAATAATTCAAAACTAAAGATTTCTTCCAAAGTTGATGCTTCAATTCCAAATGGTGATTTTGAATTCAGACTTCATTTCTTTTAACAAATGATATACATCATGCTGTTATTCTTGGAACTCCATTTATAAACCTCATTACTCCTTATACCGTTGACTATGATGGTATAACTTTTAAAGCTAAGAACAAAAAATTGAAGTTTTCTTTTATTGAAAAACCCAAGACTAGAAATTTTAATATTGTAAAAGCCTGTTCTGTTTACCAGAACCATGTTAATGTTTTGTTAAAGAAAAAACAAAATGATTTACTTCATTTAAAAAAGGATTTAAATATTGAAAGACTTGAAAAGCAATTACAAGTTGATTTTGTAAAACAAAAGATTAATGATTTCAAAAAATTAATTGATAAAGAAATCTGTGCTGATCTACCTTCTGCTTTTTGGAACAGAAAGCAACATTTAATAGATCTTCCTTATGAGTCTTCTTTTGATGAAAAACAAATTCCTACTAAAGCTAGACCTATTCAGATGAATATGGACTTAGAAAAACATTGTAGGAATGAAATCAAAGACTTAGAGTCTAAAGGTCTAATTGTTAAGTCAAGGTCTCGTTGGTCTTGCGCCACTTTCTATGTGAATAAAAATTCTGAAATAGAAAGAGGAACACCTAGACTTGTTATCAATTACAAACCTTTAAATAAAGCTCTTAAATGGATTAGGTACCCCATACCTAATAAGAAAGATTTGCTTCAAAAACTACACTCTGCTTTCATATTTTCTAAATTTGATATGAAGTCTGGTTTTTGGCAAATTCAAATTCATCCTAAAGACCATTATAAGACTGCGTTTACTGTTCCATTTGGTCAATATGAATGGACAGTTATGCCTTTTGGTTTAAAGAATGCTCCTTCTGAATTCCAAAGGATTATGAATGACATTTATAACCCTTATTCAGAATTTTGCATTGTTTATATAGATGATGTATTGATCTTTTCTAATGATATTGATCAACACTTCAAGCATTTAAAGACCTTCTATTATGCCACTAGAAAAGCTGGTTTAGCTGTCTCTAGTTCAAAGATTTCTTTATTCCAAACTAAAGTTAGGTTCCTAGGTCATTACATTTCCAAAGGAACAATCACCCCTATAGAAAGATCCTTAGCCTTTGCTGATAAATTCCCTGATAAAACTCAGCTACAAAGGTTTTTAGGAAGTCTAAATTACGTCATAGACTTTTGTCCTAATATTAATAGGATTGCAAAGCCTTTACATGATAGGTTAAAAAAGGTTCATGTCCCTTGGACTGATGAACATACTAAAGCTGTCAAACTTATCAAAGATACTGTTAAAGAAATTCCTTGTTTATACCTAGCTAACCCTAGTTTACCTAAGGTTGTTGAGACTGATGCCTCTGATTTAGGTTATGGTGGCATCCTTAAACAAGTTGAAAATGGTAAAGAACAAATAGTACAATATGTTTCTGCTCATTGGAATGATTGTCAGAAAAATTATTCTACTATTAAAAAAGAAATTTTATCTATTTTCTTCTGCATTTCTAAGTTTCAAAGTGATTTATTAAATCAAAATTTTTTACTTAGAATTGATTATAAAGCTGGAAAACATGTTTTAGAAAAAGATGTTCAAAACATTGCATCTAAACAGATTTTTGCACGATGGCAAGCCATTTTGAGTATTTTTGATTTCGAAATTGAATTTATTAAAGGTGATAAAAATTCTATTCCTGATTTCCTAACCAGAGAATTTCTCCAAAACAGATAATGCCACCCAAAAAGAAAGATACTGGAAAAGCCAAACTCAAAGAACCAGCTGTCCAAAGCACCTTAGCCATCACAGGCACTTACAAAGAATCCCAGTCTCCTCCACCCATTCCAAAGCTTGATTTAGGCATCCCTATAAAATCTTGGGCTGATACAATCCAAGAAGAAGAATCTTCTTCATCCAAAGTTATTACTTCTCAAGATCAGGTAAAAGAATGGATTGAATCCATTTCCAAATCCCCTGAACTATTACTTGCATTACAAAGTATTTCAAAATCAAAAGAACCCTCTAGAGAAATTCAAAAACCAATTTCAAAAGAAACTCCATTTTCACAAAAGGAAATTGTTTTAAGTGGAAGTTCTTCTTCCCAAATTGTTTCTCAAAAGCCTTCTCAAAGATCGGATTGGCATAATAAAACCTATCACCAAAATGTTTTAAGTGTTGAAGATGGGTTTTATAATATTGATCCATTTGTTACTCTTTCAAAGTTTTTTCCAAAGGGTTAGTTTTTTAAACCTTGGGATTTTTCAAAACCCCAATCCTTTTACCAAGACATTCTTGAATTCACTGAATCAGTGAAATTCAAACATTTTTACCTTTCTGATGCTCATTCTGAGCCAGCCTATTCAACGGCTACAATCCTTAAAGTCCTTTCTCCAAAACAGTGGGGTGAATCCCTCCATAGCCTTCAATACTTTCCCTCCAATTTTCATAACCGTCTAAACCATTGCTTAGCTTTCTCTTATTGGGATTATCAACAAGCTTGGTTTAATACATTCCTTATCCAAAACCCAAAGAAAAGCCATTCCTGATTATTTTTCTTTAATTCAAAAATAACTATTGAAAGCCTTCCAAATTGGTTCCAACACTGGTGGAACTATTATGGGCCAAGCCCAGATATCCTTACCCCAAATGCAAAAGCCTGTTTAAACCTTTTCAAAGCCCATTACATTCCTTCTTATTCGGAAAAAAGATTTCCCCTTTTTTTTCTGTTTCTGTACAAAATTTTTCTTACCTTGGGTCTGGATGTGGAGCCTTCAATTCCACACTCAAGAAGCCCAATTAATTGTTCAAAGAACTTTTAAAGTCAAATGGTGGTCCAAGTTTGATGAACAGTCCAAACTGTCCCAACATTTGGTACATCAGTGGCTCTGTACAAAAGGCCACATAAAATCCAACATTGAAGATGTTAAAGCCCAAAGCACTTTCCTCTCTCAGAAGTCCTCGGCCCAGTCTCTCCTTGCAGGTGCCAAATCAGAAGAGGAATATTTCCAAATCATGCAACAGCTCCTTGCTTCTAGACCGGCATCTTCAGCTGCCAGCTCATCAAGTGGTGAGGAGCCACAACCTTTTATTTCCCTCGGGAGATGATAACGAAGATGATTGTTTCGGTATTTTCTCCACTTTAAAATAAAAAATAAAAAAAAAAGAAAAAAGAGTAAAAAGAAAAAAGATTAAAAAGAGAAAAAAGATTTGATATTTTTTCCCCTTCACTCAATATTCTCTTCACGAGAAAAAAACTGTGGGATATGATATCAATTTTGAAGATTTGTTTCACCAAAAATGGGACCACAAGCATCAAAAGTCGTAAAGGCAGATACCAAAATCACGTGTTCCTTGCCTTTCCAACAGACCCATGTGAAAAAAGCAGACACCATGTGAAGATAAAGACGTAAAGCAAAGGCCATTGTCAAGACCAGCTCACTCTGACAAGCCCATGTGATGATAAAGCAAATATTTTCAAAGCAGAGCATCTTACTGTTTTTGTATTAAAGTCATTGTAATTATTGAGAGCATCTCGCTTTTCAAGATTGTAATAGTTTTTAGTGGTTGGACCTTGGGTATAAAGTTCCCATTTACCTTCAGAGGTAGGGGTCCTTCTTTTTCAAGTTTTTCCTTAGAACTCTCTCCATCTCCGAAGCAACTTGTTATAAATGTGGAAAGAAAGGTCATACTGCGAAGTATTGCAGAATGAACAAAAAACTTCATGAGCTTGATCTCAGTGAAGAAATCCTTTCCAAAATAACAAATTTGCTTATTGACACCTCTGATTCTGAGTTTTCCCTAACAGGAAACTCTGAACCTTTACAGGTAGATGAGTTAATTGACTCTGATACCTCAGATCAAAACGATGGTGATTCTAGCACAGAATCTTACTTAAAGAATAAAAAACTTAATGTTTTGACTAAAGACCAAGAAAATTTTCTTGAAATTGTAAAACATATTTCAAACCCCGATTTACAAAGGGAATAACTTCTAAAGACTTTTGACAAAGGAGAATCTTATTCTAAAACTCCTGTTTTAAAACAAAATACTTATGATCTTACCAGATCTTAAGTAAAAAGAAAAATAAAAAAGATGCACCCAGTTTTCAAGATCTTCAAAAGGAAATTCAAGAAATAAAGTTTGAAATAAAAGATTT
>SKCR01032960.1:0-43195 GCA_019454045.1 Zanthoxylum bungeanum
AAAGGTATCTCAACAGTAGAAGCCTGAGCGATTGATGAGATGACTAGTTGAAGAGGGTGGATCGGTGAATGACCGTTTGCCTGGATGTCCATGTTGGATAATATGACCCATAGCGTCACTATTTGCACAGAACATTGTGTTGTTGTAGCAAATTAACTATGTAAACAAGGAAATTGCACTCTCGTCATTTGTGATTAGATCACCATAGATATATAAATGAAGAGAGGTCCCTATGATTAATCCTGGATTGAGATGATATGAGACAGTATCAGTCCACGAAGGATTAATCATTAAATATCCCTAGCCGTAGTATTATCGAGACTGGACATCGATAATGCGGAATAGGCTAGTATTGCACTTGTGCGCGTTGTGAGGGCACAACGACATAGTTCCATATATATAAGTATTGGATACTTATGCAAGTGCGATAGGAGGTCGTGTTTCACCGATGGTACGGGAAACAGCTTCGCTCTGGATAGACCCCTCGAATCCCATTGGTATTATGACTATGTGTCTATGGGAGGCCGAAATCAAGGTAGGTGTGTATAGTCTTAACCTGAGACTTGCATCGCTAATACTTACGATAATCGATAAACTTTGGTTTTGGTGGTTGGGGGCTTTGACGATTCTGTGTTCACCACTTCTGGGTTTATCAGAGAGTCGTAGTGTATTGGATGTGATGTCGAGACGGAAGTATCACTCCAGTCATATTGGAGATGATGTCACGCAGGATACGGTACTAGTGCTCTTGAGTGTTGCGCAACCAATCGGGATATTGTGACCAGGTCATGTATATCTGATTATAGAGACTATGTTACCAGACATCCGATATGTGCTTCGGACGGGGCAGACACTTATCCAGCCCCAGCCCTAGCACGTGATTATCCGATACTGGACCGATACGCACAATACTTTGTATACTACGCTTGATACAGATCTATATATTCCTGTAAAAATATTTCTGGAGAATTGGGTAGGCATGGCGCTTTGCTAGAAGCCAACCTTGTCTTGTAAATCGGTATAAACGTAGTACGAGGTACTTTCGTGTTCCGATAGTCCGACGACGTATTTACTGCCAACATATCCGGAGATCTCATGGGTCGCTTCCTGAAGATTCACCGATGATGGATGACTCGCACTTTAATTAATCTGGGATTAATTAGAAGAGAGAAAATTAATCCGGGATTAATTCGAGGAGAGAAAATTAATCTGGGATTAATTACGGAGATATTTTATCTCGGATAAAATATTAATTAAAGAGAGGGAACGATTAATTTGGAATTAATCGATAAAATAATGTATCCGAAGATTATACGAAATTGGATTTCGACGGGAATTAAAATTGGATTTTAATTCCGGGCGAACGAATCAATTTGGAATTAATTCGTTAGCGACGTGAATAGTGATTTCGCTAGGCGTAATCATTTAATTACGACGCGACGGAAAATTCGTTAATTTGGAATTAGCGAACCCGAGCCCGAGTGTGATTGCGAGCGCATTCGTATTTTGAATCCGAGCGCGGCGCGCCAAAGTAACATCAAGCGTCAAATCGTTAGTCACATCATGCGTCAAATCAATTGTCTCTTGAGTGATTTGATTGACAACATGTCACTTGATTATGTAAAGTACTTATTGACTTGCGTGAAAAGTAAAAAAGTGATGGGAATAAAGTTGATATGACTTGTACATTTTTGTTTTTGTTTTCTTTGACTTTTGATTTAAAGTTTAATATATATTATATACTTTATTATTTACTTGGTAAATGTTTTAAAGTAAATATATAAAAAGCTTTTTTTTTTCTCTCTCTCTTAAGTTTTTTTATTTTGTTCTCTCCTTCTTCTTCTTCTCCTCTTTTCCTCCTCTTCATTCACGGTTTGGAGCCATTTTCTTCTCCAAAAATCTGGGTTGGACCGAATTAATGGAGAAGCAAGGATGAAGAGTAGTGCTAGCACACACATGGGTTGTATTATGGTGATAGGGAAACGAATTTATGAGCATGGAAAAGCTTGGAGCTTGGAGCTTTCATGGTTGTCATCAATGGCCGATTTTGGGAGACACAAAGAGGACCAAAACCGAGCCATCCACCACCTTTGGGAGACATTGCCGAGACATCTTGGAGGAGGGAGGAAAAGGCTTGTGTTCTTCATTTCATCAAAACCCATCAATGTGAGTTATTTCCGCCTTACTCCTTTGAAGTATTCATGCGAATTTTATGCTTGATTTGTTGATTTTGGGACCTTAATTAGAACTCAACAATGGTATCGGAGCTATTATCAAGCATGAAAAAGTTAGGGTTAAAATTGGGGATTTTCAATTGAAGCATGTTTTGGTTAAATTGGATGTTAAAGTATGCTTGTATATTGATGAATTGAAGTTGTGCATGATCAATTTCATGAAATTGGATTGGATTCAATTTTCTCCAATTTTGGGCATGACAAATTGGGTAAAATCAATTGGAGCATGATTTGATTAAATTGATGATTAAGAATGCTTAAATGATGTTGAATTAAAGATTGATTGGATCAATTTGAAGAAATTATGTTTGGAACAAATTTCCCCAATTTTTTATGTTGGCATAAAGTAACAATTTGGGTAAACTTGATTTTGAGCATATTTTGTGAAATTGGATGAATGAGAATGCTTAAATGATGTTTAATTTAAGATTGATTGGATCAATTTGAAGAAATTGTGTTTGGAACAAATTTCCCCAATTTTTTATGTGACATAAAGTGATGAATTTGGGTAAACTTGATTTTGAGCATGTTTGATGAAATTGGATGATTTAGAATGCTTAAAGTATGTTTAATTGATGATTGATTGGATCAATTTGTTGAAATTGTGTTTGGAACAAATTTCCCCAAATTGCTTATGTTGGCCCAAATTAAAGACCCTAATATCTTGGTGAATTTTTTGTTTGTTTGATCATTGGATGACTTGAAACAAGTGGGTAATGTTGAATTGAAGTTTGATTGGATTGAATTTTGATTTGGAACAATTTTCCCCAATTAAAGTAGGCTTGGCCGAATTCAATTGGATATGAAATTCATTGTGTTTTTTGTATTTTGATTCATTAGATGAATTAATTGATTTGGGAAATGATGATTGTGGATTCAATTTGATTGAAACCAAATCGGATTAAAAACCCCTAAATGCCAAGACTTTAAAGCATGTAAAATGGGTTTGGTTTTAATAAATTGTGTTAGACACTATTTGATGTTGAAATGCATGATTAAGTATGCTAATTGATGTTTTAGAAATATTAATTAGGTGGTTAATTATGTATAACACTTAGGTTAATTAATTATGAAATTTGGAATTTTATAAGTTAATTAATTAGGCTTGTTTTTGGAAATTGGGCCTTGAATGTTATAATTAGGCTTTTGGGCTTTGTTGTACAAAGTTGGGTTTAGGCAAAATTGGTTGGATCCAATTAGGCCCAAAACCGCATCCATAAAGTCCAATTATGACTTAATGGACCTTAATTATTTAATTGGGACTAATGGGCCAAAATTAATTTAAAGGCTTATGGGGTAACTCCGGATTGGACTTTGGTTATCGGTTTGACCCGAGTTGACCCAAAGTCCACGCCTTAAGAAATTAATTAAAAGCCCATTGGACTTTAATTAAATAAACGTTGGACGTTAATGGGGCTTTGAGACCCATAACGATTGTTGAATGTTGTAAATCGTAGAAGGTCGTTAATAAAAGTGTAAGATTTAATTGGAATTAAATAGTGAATTAGATTAAATGCGTATTAATTGGATTTAATTATGTAGTTAATTTAATTCGAGAATTCGTGCTTTGAGTACTTATTAGTAAAACGAGTTTGACTCGAGCAAAAATCAAATCATTGTTTGAACATTGGATGATCACTAATTATCAGATTAATAATTGGATTAGATTGATTGATAAACATGCTTGTATGAATACATGGTTGCGATGCGTGAATAATGGTATATCGATGGATATTAGTCGGGTGGGACAATTTGGAAATTGTAATAAATTTGATTTATTAAATTGGACCTGCGTGTCCAGCCTATACCTATATACTCTTTGTATTCTCTTCTCACCTATTCCCCTCAATGTAAATGAGGTTCTTTAGAAGTGTAGTGTAACGGGTAGAAGAAAGTAATACATGTGCTAGTTTTGGAGAGAAAATGAGAGATTTGATCTAGGATCAATGTAAAGTATCCATCCGCCATATCACTATTATTTATTTCATACTCGCTTTATTATGTATTTAGAATGCATGTTTAAAGGGTGTATGATGAGGAGACCTAACAAAGATAATTAAATTGGTAGCAATTTGCAAGCGAAAAAACCCTCGTTCTATATTAATCGATTATCCTCCATTGAATGATCTTGTTCAAGATCCGATTGCATTGGTTTGTTGGCCAAAGTCAAGACCTTGTCAATTGGATGTATTTGAATCATGAGAGTTGTTCCACATCGGGTCTAGTCCAAGTGTCGTTGGCCAAAGTCAAGACTTTGTCCAAAGACTTGATACGAAACTTTCCTTGTCAATGGGTCCGCTTAACTGAATCATTAGGTTGTTGTGCCAAGCCAAGGCCTAGATGATTCGGAGGATAAGGTTAGGAAAATGTATTAGATACATGGCATAAGCAATATGTTTAGGACTGGATGTCCACCTAACGGATCTGGGAATGGATTGGATCACCCATTGATCTTGTGAGATCTACCTGGTAAGTAGCATACAGCTTGTTGGCCAAAGTCAGGTTGTATGTTATTTAAAGGATCCTAGCCCACTAGGAAACCGGTTTCCCGAGTACTCCACAGAGGGTTAGAGGCTCGACGAAAATAGTGGGAGGCAAGTATTGAATTTGCAATATTCGTTCAATTACGCGAACACACGCTCATTTTATTTTCTGTATTAATTCTCGTTGGATAAATTAAATGTGTTAGTGGAGATTATATTTAAATTGGTTGTAACATTTTAATAAAATTTCAGTGACAGTATTGAATTGTTATAATAAGTGATTAATTAATATATTGTATATTGACTTTATATAATATATCAATATTTGATTAAGTTAATTTCAGTTCAGTGATTAATATAATGGATTATAATGATATCAATGAATATAGAGGTTAATTAAATTATATTAATTTGAATAGTACCGGACTAATAATAACGAATAGAAATAAATAGTGACCACTAATATTTTGAAAGTTGGATATTTAAAATATAATTCTTTTTTTTTTATTTTTTTTGATTTATTTTCATTTGAATTTTTCAGATGGTCTTTTTTTTCTCTTTTTTTCTTATTTTTTTTTAATTTTAGATTATTCTTCTAATTAAAGCCCTGAGTTATCAAAAAAAGTGATATTTAAAATATGCCTTTCAATTTTGATTTCTTTCTTTATTTCTTTGATATGCCTTAGCTTGCTTAACGACTCTCCTTTTGTTTATCAAGTAGACTCCCTAATTTCTGTAAGAGAATTATGGATTAGGTCTTCATGAAGATAATAGGACAAATCCTAAGAAGGAATTGAAGATGAGCAAGGCTCTTACTTCAAATATATTTGTCATAATTATGTTCACAACTAGTATTGAAATTGGATTTTAAATACTTAGTGTGATACATAAAAATGTACTGTTGTGCAGAATCTGCTTAAGCAGGATACTGAATTCAGATGAGATCACTCTGCGAATTGAAAACGGGACGATAGTCGCTGTTTTAACCGTAGATACCTAACTTTAGGAATTACCTGGGTATGTACTTAAATTAGGGAACTGTTATAATGTGACTAGTTTGACTAGAAACATTATCTTTATATCAGTGTATAACCGCTGCGGGTGTACTTTATATTCTAGAACACTAAAGTGTTTTATTATATAAAGATGATATTGAGATAAACACATTGGATGTGAATAACAGAATTTATATTTTGAATATAAAAATATCTCAAATACATAACATGACAATAAATAGCTCAAACTGATCTGATCAGTTAAGAAACTTAATTGTGGCATAGTTGTCAGGGACACTACTAAACAAGAATCGTATATCCGCACTTTTGAAGAGCGGGTACTAGGACTGATTTGATTCTATTCAAATAAAGTCTACGAATCTAGTTTAAAGCAAAATGCTTAAAACACCTTTACTCGGTAAAAGTGAAAATGCCACTGATCTGTTAGCCCTAGTTCATAGTGAAGCAAGTGGGCCTGTGTCTAGCTAGGCTAGAGATGGATATGAATATTACGTGACCTATACGAATGTGGCATCGCGTAATGGTTGGTGTTTCTTTTGAAGAACACAAATCGAAAACTTTTACAGTTTCGACACGAAGTAAATAAACAGATCGGTTATAGTATTACACCATCACGGTAAGACGTAATGAAAAATACTTAAGCAGTAAGTTTCTCGTATACTTGAAAGAGTATAGTATTCTTTCAATAAGAACTCCCTCGGAACACGTCTTTGACGGTGTGTCCGAAAAGGATTAACCGAATTTTGTTAGACATAATAAGGTTAATCACGAGTCGCTTTGAGCTACCATTTCCTTCAACGGATAAACTTTAAACAGTGCAAGAACTATTTTGAATAAGGTTCATGATAATCTGTTTGACAGATATCATATAGAATGAACAGGGAAGAAACGAGGTTTCTCATTCCTGACTATTTGGGTATGCTTGGCATATGTTTGGATGATACCAAACTAAAACCCAAATATGATAAGTGCCAATTGTAGGTCATCATAGGGATACCATAAGTATTGTACTTAACACCTCACAAGAGAACAATTAGATTGTTGCTCACCATGCGGTTTTCCTAAGAGGAATACCGATATGCAGTGGTAAGTGGGAGGATAGTATAACTCGATGAAAATCGGAGTAATACTGTTCTAGGCACTGAATCTTAATGGAACATATATAGTTTATCAATGATGAAACTATACCATTAATCTTCGAATAACGAGAACAAAGGAAGTGATACGAGGTATCGACTCCCTATTATGACAAAGTGTCATGAGTCCGAAATGGATTCCATGTATATCAACCAGTTTGGATACTAGTTGATGTACCACAAGGCATTGTGCCTATTGGTACTATAAGTCTTCAAGGAGACGTACATGGATAGCAACATACCAACGTATAAAGCTAGGCTTTTAACGGAAAGGTATCGTTATCGACATTGTGTTGATTACGATTCAACCTTTTACCTGTTGCCGCAGTAAATCCATTGGATAATGCTTGCTGATACGAGCATTAGTTCTTGGAATTATCATTTTGATGTAATCATAATGGTGTATGATTTAATTCAAAACGAAAATAATTCTTTTGTATATAAGGAGGTTAGTGGGAGCGCACTGACAGTGGCTGTCCTATAAAATAATGATAATACGTCATTTCTTGGAAATGATATTCCCATAAAATAAATATCGGTGAAAGCTTGGCTTTCGAAATACTCTCCGTGGAACCTTACATTGAAAAAATGTACAAAACCTGGTGTATCATACGCTTTGAGCATAAGGATTCACAAACAGGCTAATCTGAGTGATAGTCACTGGATTGATGTTAGGAACATCCGTTAGTATATTAGAGAACTAAGGATGCTGTCTTAGTCTATGGAGAAGGAGAATGAAGTGACTGGGATCACTGTAGCAAGTTTCCTATAAACCGATAAATACGGCTACAGGTCGCAAACGGTACTATACAGTTTGGATAACGGTGCAGTGAGTTGGAAATCTTCCAAGCAAGATAATTGTTGCCGAATAAACAACTAATGCGGATTATTGCTGCAGCTGAGACAGCAATAGAAGTCTTTTGGATTGAAAAAAAATCTAATTAGATTAGATATAGTTCTTTAGCAGCTGAGCTGGGCGTCAGCACAAGCTAAGGAATTAAAGGTCTCGTCGATAATCCAGATATATACTTCTATATCATCTGATTCGTTCGGATCATACATCGTGGCGATGTGATGATCATATAAATCACGTCAAACGATGATGAAACAAATCCGCTGACGAAAACCTTTCCTCAGCAATTTGAGCGAACCTTACATAGTTCGGGTGTTAGACACTCGAGTGACTGGCTATGTGCCAAGTGGGAGATTGTTGGATAATATGACCCATAGCGTCACTATTTGCACAGAACATTGTGTTGTTGTAGCAAATTAACTATGTAACAAGGAGGAAATTGCACTCTCGTCATTTGTGATTAGATCACCATAGATATATAAATGAAGAGAGGTCCCTATGATTAATTCCTGGATTGAGATGATATGAGACAGTATCAGTCCACGAAGGATTAATCATTAAATATCCATAGCCGTAGTATTATCGAGACTGGACATCGATAATGCGGAATAGGCTAGTATTGCACTTGTGCGCGTTGTGAGGGCACAACGGCATAGTTCTCATATATATAAGTATTGGTACTTATGCAAGTGCGATAGGAGGTCGTGTTTCACCGATGGTACGGGAAACAGCTTCGCTGGATAGACCCCTCGAAATCCCATTGGTATTATGACTAGTGTCTATGGGAGGCCGAAATCAAGGTAGGTGTGTATAGTCTTAACCTGAGACTGCATCGCTAATACTTACGATAACGATAAACTTTGGTTTTGGTGGTTGGGGGCTTTGACCGGTTCTGTGTTCACCACTTCTGGGTTTATCAGAGAGTCGTAGTGTATGGATGTGATGTCGAGACGGAAGTATCACTCCAGTCATATTGGAGATGATGTCACGCAGGATACGGTACTAGTGCTCTTGAGTGTTGCGCAACCAATCGGGATATTGTGACCAGGTCATGTATATCTGATTATAGAGACTATGGTACCAGACATCCGATATGTGCTTCGGACGGGGCAGACACTTATCCAGCCCCAGCCCTAGCACGTGATTATCCGATACTGGACCGATACGCACAATACTTTGTATACTACGCTTGATACAGATCTATATATTCCTGTAAAAATATTTCTGGAGAATGTGGGTAGGCATGGCGCTTTGCTAGAAGCCAACCTTGTCTTGTAAATCGTGTATAAACGTAGTACGAGGTACTTTCGTGTTCGGATAGTCCGACGACCGTATTTACTGCCAACATATCCGGAGATCTCATGGGTCGCTTCCTGAAGATTCACCGATGATGTATGACTCGCACTTTAATTAATCTGGGATTAATTAGAAGAGAGAGAAAATTAATCCGGGATTAATTCGATGAGAGAGAAAATTAATCTGGGATTAATTACGGAGATATTTTATCTCGGATAAAATATTAATAAAAGAGAAATATTTGGAATTAAGTAAAATTAATCGATAAAATAATGTATCCGATATATACGAAATTGGATTTCGACGCGGAATTAAAATTGGATTTTAATTCGGGCGAACGAATCAATTTGGAATTAATTCGTTAGCGACGTGAATAGTGATTTCGCTAGGCGTAATCATTTAATTACGACGCGACGGAAAATTCGTTAATTTAGAATTAGCGAACCCGAGCCCGAGTGTGATTGCGAGCGCATTCGTATTTTGAATCCGAGCGCGGCGCGCAAGTCACATCAAGCGTCAAATCGTTAGTCACATCATGCGTCAAATCAATTGTCACTTTGAGTGATGTGACTTGACAACATGTCACTTTAATAAAGTGACTTGATGTGAAAAGTAAAAAAGTGATGGGAATAAAGTTGATATGACTTGTACATTTTTGCTTTTTGCTTTTTCTTTTGACTTTTGATTTAAAGTTTAATATATATATATATACTTTATTTATTTACTTGGTAAATGTTTTAAAGTAATATATATAAAAAGCTTTTATTTTTCTCTCTCTCCTTAAGCCATTTACGTTTTTCTCTCTTCTCCCTCTTTTCCCTCCTTCTTCATTCACGGTTTGGAGCCATTTTCTTCTCCAAAAATCTTGGTTGGACCGAATTAAATGGAGAAGCAAGGATGAAGAGTAGTGCTAGCACACACATGGGTTGTATTATGGTGATAGGGAAACGAATTTATGAGCATGGAAAAGCTTGGAGCTTGGAGCTTTCATGGTGTTCATCAATGGCCGAATTTTGGAGACACAAAGAGGACCAAAACCGAGCCATCCACCACCTTTGGGAGACATTGCCGAGACCATCTGGAGGAGGAAAAGGAAAAGGCTTGGTTCATTTCATCAAAACCCATCAATGTGAGTTATGTTTTCCGCCTTACTCCTTTGAAGTATTCATGCGAATTTTATGCTTGATTTGTTGATTTTGGGACCTTAATTAGAACTCAACAATGGTATCGGAGCTATTATCAAGCATGAAAAAGTTAGGGTTAAAATTGGGGATTTTCAATTGAGCATGGTTTGGTTTTTGGTTAAATTGGATGTTAAGTATGCTTGTATATTGATGAATTGAAGTTGTGCATGATCAATTTCATGAAATTGGATTGGATTCAATTTTCTCCAAATTTTGGGCATGACAAATTGGGTAAAATCAATTGGAGCATGATTTGATTAAATTGATTGATTAAGAATGCTTAAATGATGTTGAATTAAAGATTGATTGGATCAATTTGAAGAAATTATGTTTGGAACAAATTTCCCCAATTTTTTATGTTGGCATAAAGTAACAAATTTGGGTAAACTTGATTTTGAGCATATTTTGTGAAATTGGATGGATGAATGAGAATGCTTAAATGATGTTTAATTTAAGATTGATTGGATCAATTGAAGAAATTGTGTTTGGAACAATTTCCCCAATTTTTTATGTTGACATAAGTGATGAATTTGGGTAAACTTGATTTTGAGCATGTTTGATGAAATTGGATGATTTAGAATGCTTAAAGTATGTTTAATTGATGATTGATTGGATCAATTTGTTGAAATTGTGTTTGGAACAAATTTCCCCAAATTGCTTATGTTGGCCCAAATTAAAGACCCTAATATCTTGGTGAATTTTTTGTTTGTTTGATCATTGGATGACTTGAAACAAGTGGGTAATGTTGAATTGAAGTTTGATTGGATTGAATTTTGATTTGGAACAATTTCCAAATTAAAGTAGGCTTGGCCGAATTCAATTGGATATGAAATTCATTGTGTTTTTTGTATTTTGATTCATTAGATGAATTTAATTGATTCGGTTCAATATCAGTTCTGCCGGGTATGGCATTCTAGGAGCGAGGCCAACATCAGTTCAGTATTAGTTTCTTCCGGGTATGGCATTCTGAGGGCGAGGCCCACAACGGTTAAATATCACTTCTGCCGAGTATGACACTGTGGGGGGGCGAGGCCCACATCATTATCAGTAATGGTTCGGAAATGGACCACTCTTATATCAGCAACTGTCCAGAAATGGACCATCATCTCATCTCGCCGAAAATGGCACTCCGAAAATAGAGCACGGTTCGGAAATGGACCATCATCTCATCACTCGCCGAAAATGGCGCACTCCGAAAATGGAGCACAGTTCGGAAATGGACCATCATCTCATCACTCGCCGAAAATGGCACTTCGAAAATGGAGCACGATTCGAAAATGGACCATCATCTCATCACTCACCGAAAATGGCACACTCTGAAAATGGAGCACGGTTCGAAAATGGACCATTATCGCATCTCGCCGAAAATGGCACTCTGAAAATGGAGCACGGTTCGGAAATGGACCATTATCTCATCTCGCCAAAAATGGCACTCCGAAAATTGAGCACGGTTCGGAAATGGACCATCATGTCATCACTCGCCAAAAATGGCACTCCGAAAATGGAGCACGGTTCGAAAATAGACCATTATCATATCTCGCCGAAAATGACACTCCGAAAATGGAGCACAGTTCGAAAATAGACTATCATCACTTCAGCAACGCCTCAGAAATGGGGTTTAGCATGCCGAAAATGGCACAACCAGATCAACTCAATACAGCAGGCAGACCAGGTGGCAGATGGTGAGCCAGGTAAGTAAAAATGCATTGCACGTACTTTGATAGGATTGTCATTGTCACACACTGCACAAGTCCCATCAAAGTGAGGGCGACTGTAGGCATTGCATTTTTGCATATCAGCCCGATGATGAGTCTCATATGGAGACACTTCCTCTTTAGTCGTGAAAGTCGCTGGAATCGGATGTCGGAAGGAAATGGTCAAGAATTGACACATTGTTTGATTTAACTCGTTGGAGTAGCTTCGGGTTCGCTTGTTAGACCTCCGTTTTAAAGCACACACCTAACCCAGGCCCATTAAAACACATCTCACTAATTAAATTAAAACTAATTAAATTAAACTTAAATTAAATTAAATCACATTCACAAATTAAATTAAACTTGAAATTAAATTAAGTTAAAATCTAATTAAATTAAATTCCTAATTAAAATAAATCATATTCCTAATTTAATTAAATAACCTACCAATTTAAATAAATCATATCCTTAACTAAAAAGAACAAATCAAATCAATTCCCCTAATTAAAGCTTTTTCCTATCACATAGTAATTAAAAGATATCCAATTAAAACAAAATCAAATTCCTTCCCCAACAAGATAAAACTCATCCCCTTGCCTATAAAAATAACCCCTCTCCACACATTCAAACCCTGGCCAATTCGCACTAAAAAACTGCACAAGAAACCCTAAATCTCACTCAGCAGCCCTCTCATTCTAAAACAAACACATGGACATGACTCTCACATAGCTCACGTTACTGCCTCTTTCAAGCCATTGTCTCAATCTGTCCAAACAACCCACCTCAAGAACTAACCAAAAACAAACCCTTAGACACAACCCACTACCTCATCAAAGCTACACGCTATCTGTCTCCACGCACCTTGCCATTATCAACGTACCTTGCCCATGCCCTTGCCACAATTACACGTAGCAGCCCACCAAGCCCCTTGCCACAATTACACGTCCACGCCCCTTCAGCCTTCAACATCTGCCTATCTTCACGCCCATAATACTCAGCCCCACGCTTTCAATATACACGCCACACGCCCTAATCCTCTTCACGAACCACAAGCCACATGTCCTCATATCCTTACGCAAGCACCATCATTCAGGCCCATTTTAACGCCACCCAACCCACTCAATAAAGACAACTTCACACAGCCATCACCTGCACGGCACAACACCCACGCTCATGCCCCATTCACTCACGCACACACATCCCTACACACACAGCCCTACACGCACAAACACTGTCCAAAACTGCCCAGTAAAACTGCCCAAAACACCCTCCGAAAACTGTCCCGAAACCCTTCTAAAACTGTCCAGAAAAACTGCATCATTACCACCAAAATAGTGGTTTAAAAACAGTGAAACCTAAACGGAATAGCGAGGGAAACATCGAACCAGTGCACCACAAAAGTTACGGAGCAACAACCCTTCCAACGGCCGTGTAACGTGCTTTCGAGAGACGACAAAAGAGGTTAGACCTGAGGGCACACTTTTATTCATTATCTTTATTTTATTTTATTTATTCTTAAAATATTATTGCATGAGAGTCGTTTGAGGCATGATGTGATAGTTGGATGGGAGGAACGTATGTTCCCTTTTGTGGTATATAGAATGGAAACCCAGACGTAAATTCCGTAGCCGAATCCGAATGGACGGTAGTGCGGTTTGTACTCGGGATACAATACCACGTACCACTCAAGAGACACATGTTTCGTTCCATCCAAATTTATATTTGAGCATGTTATAGTTTCTTGGTTGTTTATTTATTATTTTGAGCATGATTTAATTTAGTTTTATTATTTAATTTTCTAAGCATGATTATGTTATTCTTTAAGCATGTTATTTCGATTAGTTTATGTTTATGATTGAATAATAATTCGTTTATTCTGATTTAATAGTTTAATATGCTCATCGTGTGATATCTTGTTTGCCGTACGAAGACTTACTTTCAAGCATGCAAACTTATATTAGGATTTATTTTGGCGAATATATATTAGATCTAAATATCCTTGAGCATGATTATTGAGTAGACTCTGTTGATTTATTGCACAAATTATATCATCACAAGTGGCATAAGTAAGGGACCATTCCGAACCCAACGATTTGAGGTCTTCCCTTGCGAGGGGTGAGTGCGGCCTTAAATCTTTTTCCCGATTCACACCGGGTGGCGACTCCATTATTCACCGGTTTAGTTCCCCGCGGACTACTCCGTACTCCCAACTAGGCCGCGAGCCTAGAACAGCATGCGTCGCCCAGGTTCTGTTGTCTACAATATGGGCCACGTTCTTCATTAAATATATATATTGCTCTCTGTAACAAAAGCAATTAGTTGTTGTTGACTTTTATTTGAGAATTGAAATTAAAATTGCTCTCTGTCTTCTTTCTTCGATGGTTGAGAAAAGCAATTTTGAAAAAATGCCAAGGTATTTGGCCTTTTTTCTTGAGAATACTAAGGTCGAATGGCCTGCATGATGAGCAAAGGCCGAAAAGGCCACTGCCTTTCTTTGGAAGATCTGGCCGATTGCTGCCTCTCTTTCTCGGACAAATTTGGTTCTCCTGGGGGGTAAAATTTGTTCCATTCGTTCTTGCTAGCACATAAGGGAGTCAAATGATGGTGATAGCGATACTCACCCAAGAGCTTGGGAGCTTCAACATGCATGAAAATTTTGAAAGTCAAAGCCGATCAATGTAAGTTAATTCCGCAAACTTCTTGATTTATTCGCACAATTATCATGCTTATTAGTCCTGTAGCATGTCTAGGACACTAAAAACTTTGGCATAATAGGGAGTCGATATCTTGTATCACTTTCTCATACGTAGTAAGTTCGTCTTCCTCAATAAGATTGACATCTTTATGAGGTGAGATCAGAAACCCATACCACAGGTTATTTTCTGACTCTCATCGACCTACGCGGTTCTTTTGTATTCGAAGATTACTAGTACAGTTTCATCCTTGATGAACTGTTTGTGTTCCATTAAGGACTCGATGCCTGAACAGTATTACTCCAATTTTCATCGAGTTTTATTATCATCTCACTTACCACTGCATATCGGTATTCCTATAAAGAAAACTGCATGGCGAGCAACAATTAAATTGTTCTCTTGTGAGATGTATAAGTACTATTCTTTGGTTTCCCTAGGATAACCTACAATTAGGCACTTATCTGATTTGGGTTCTGGTTTGGTATCATCTAAACGTATGCCTAACATTCCCAAATCATCAGGAGTGAAAAAGTCTGGTTTCTTTCCTGTTCATATCTAATATGAAGTCTGTCAAACAGATTTTCATGGAACCTTATTCAAAATAAGTATTGCACTGTTAATGCTTATCCGTTGAAGGAAATGGTAGCTCAGAGCGACTCATGATTAACCTTATCATGTCTAACAAAATTTGGTTTCTCCGTTCGGACACACTGTCAAATTGACGTGTTCCGGGAGGAGTCCTATTTGAAAGAATACTATACTCTTTCAAGTATATTAGAAACTTATTGCTTAAGTATTTTCATCATGGTCAAACCGTGAAGTTTTAATACTTTAGCCGATCTGTTCGTCTATTTCGTATCAAAACTCTAAAAGTTTCCGATTTGTGTTTCTAAAGAAACACATAACCATAACGAGATGCAACATCCGTAAAGGTCACGAAATATTCTTTTTCACCTCTAGCATAGCTAGATATGGGCCCACTTATGTCACTATGAACAAGGGCTGACAGATCAGAGGCACTAATACTTTTACCAAGTAAAGGTGTTTTAGGCACTTTGCCCAATAAACTAGATTCGTAGACATCATTTGAAAAATCAAATTTGTCCTAGTACCCACTCTTCGAAAGTGTGGATATACGAGTCTTGTTTAATGTGTATCAGACAACACTGTCACAAATAAGTCTTAACTGATCAAATTAGTTTGAGCTATTCGTTTGTCATGTTATATGTTTGAGATTTATTCATATTCAAAATATAAATACTGTTATTCACATCTAATGTATTTATCTCAATATCATCTTTATATAATAAAACACTTTAGTGTTCTAGAATATAAAGGTATACTCGCAACGAGTTATACTCAATATAGAGATAATGTTTCTAATCGAACTAGTTACATTATAATAGTTTCCCAATTTAAGTACGTACCTGAGGGTAGTTCCTAAACTTAGGTATCTATGGTTAAAACATCGACTGTCGTCCCGTTTCCAATTCACAGATTAATCTCATCTGAAGTCAGTATCCTGCTCATAGTAGATTCTGCACATCAGTACATATTTTATATACCACTATTTAGTATCTAAAATCCAATTTTAATACTAGTAGTGAATATTTTATGACAAACATACTTGAAGTCAGAGCCTCGCTCGTCTTCAATTCCTCCATATCTGCCTTGTCCATACGGCAGTCACCCTTTAGTGACCCTGTTTGCCACAGTTTAGGCAGACATTTTGGGATGTGTCCTTTATCTTCCTACAAGATTATAATGATTTTGCCTTTGCTCTTTTCTATATTCCAGAAGCCTTTGGCCAAGTCTTGGCCTTCTAAAATATCGAAGTAAGATGCGCATTGCGCTTCTTGCCTTATTGTAAACTTTGACTTGGTCTTCTTGAGAATAGTCATTAACTCTCCAAGAGTTATCTATTGCAATTTTAGTACTTCTAAGATTTAAGAATAAATCTACGAAGATTCTTCAATTTCTTTATCGTACTTTAATGATCTAATCCTTAGTTCTGATTAAGAAATTAAGGAGCCTATTGGCAAGGTTAATGGATTAAGCACTAAAGTTATCATCTCATGAATCTTCCAAAGATCATGCTCTACTATTTTCTTAACTCCGGGCTTAGGCCCAAGAGGTTATTTTATCAAATAAAGTAACTTCTTAGTTTCGAGGACTATCCTGAAATTTATTCCCAATTTGAAAAATAAAATCGTTTAATACATTTTCCCAAGGATAATGTTTTAAGCACCAATCTTTCAATTTTTTCTTGATTCTAATAGTCCAACTATTTAATCAACGATGTTAGGTACTATTAAATATAATGATTACTATAGTCCAACTACATAATCAACTATACTTTTAATTGGTTAAATTTAATTATATTGATTACTATAATCCAATTATGAAATAAACTATTAATTGATTAGTTTGAATACAGTCCAACTGTTTTAAAATAATATTAAATATTAGTCCAACTAATATTTAATTTATATGACGAATGATATTTGATTGAGCGCGTATGGCAAGTACTAAACGAATAATGCAAATCTAATACTTGTCTCCCACTATTTTTCGGTGAGCCTCCGAGTACTCGGGAAACTGTGTTTCCTAGTGGGCTAGGATCCCGTTAAATAATACACAATCTTGACTTTGGCTAACAAATTGTATGATACTTAACTAGGTAGATCTTTAAGATCAATTGGATCCAATCCAATTCCTAGATCCAGTAGGTGGACATCCAAGTCCGAAACATATATCTTATATATCCCAATATATCCAATATATTCCATAACCTTTTTCCCCTGAATCAATTAATCCTTGGCTTTGGCTCAACAAATTTAATGATCCCAGTTAAGCGGAACCCGTTGACCATGGAAAGCTTCGTAATCAATGTCGATGGACAAGAAGTGATCTTGACTTTGGCCAACAAATCACGACTTGGACAAGACACCAATATAGAACAAAGCTCTCGTGATTCAAACACATCCTCGACGGACAAAGGCCTTGACTTTGGCCTACAAGCAAATGCCAGTCTTGGATCTTGAGTAAGAATCACTCAATGGAAGGAAAAACGCTTAATATTGTTTGAGGATTTTTCGCGTACAAATTGGTAACCAATTTATTATCTTTGTTAAGGTCTCATCATCATACACCCTTAAACATGTATTCTAAACACATAATAAAGCGCGTATAAATAAATATAATAATGATATGTGGATGGATATTTAAACACATTCTTCCTAGAACAAATCTCTCCATTTCTTCTCTTCCTCTAGCACAAATATTACTTCTAGCTATTACATAACACTTCTAAAGAAACCTCATTTACATTGAGGGGAATAGGTGAGAAGAGAATACAAAGAATAAGGAGGTAATAAGGCTGGACACGCAGGTCTAATTAATAAACCAAATTTATTACAACAATTTCTAAAATTACCCCACCCATCTAATATCCATCCGATATTCATTATTCATGCATCGCAACCATGTATTCACACAAGCATGTTATCAATCAATCTAATTGAATTAATTAATATGATAATTAGTGACCATCCAATGTTCAAACAACGATTTGATTTTGCTCGAGTCAAACTCATTTTGCGAATAAGTACTCAAAGTACGAATTCTCGAATTAAATTAAACTACATAATTAAATCCAATTCAATATGCATTTAATTCTAATTCGCTTATTTAATTCCAAATTAAATATTACACTTTATTAACGAACCTATACGACTTAAATTCCAAATTTAATCGTTACGGGTCTCAAAGCCCAATTAACGTCCAACGTCAATTCAATTAAAGTCCAATGGGCTTATAATTAATTTCTTAAGGTGTGGACTTTTGGTCAACTCGTGTCTAACCGATAACCAAAGTCCAATCCGGGAGTTACCCCATAAGCCTAAAAATCAATTTAGGCCCAATTAAACTTTAAAGGTCCATTAAGTCGCATTTGGGTTTTATGGAAGCGGTTTTGGGCCCAATTGGATCCAATCCATTTGGCCTAAACCTAACTTGATACAACCAAGCCCAATTAGCCCAATAACAACATAACAAGCCCAATTAAAATTTAAGGCCCAAAGAATTAAATTACAAAATCCAATTTCACATTTAATTAAACTAAAGTGTATAGCATTATTAATTACCCAAATCAATATTTCCAAAACACCAAATTTGTACAATTAATCATGCTCATTCATATTAAATCATGTCCAACACAATTTAATTAAAATCAAACCCAAACATGCTTATCAACTCTCGGCTTTGGAAGGTAATTTTATGTCTGATTCGGTTTCAATCCAATTAATTCCACAATCGACATTAAATCAACATCCTCAATCGTTTCCAACTCATCCAATAAATCAAAAAACAAAAATCACCAAGAATTTATGGCTATAGGCATTCGACCAACATAAAGAATTTGGGGAAAAATGTTCCAAACATAATTTCATCAAATTGATCCAATCAATCATCAATTAAAACACATTTAAGCATACTAATTCATCCAATTTCATTATACATGCTCAAAATCAATTTTTCCCAAATTTTAAGCCCTAAACATTTCATGCTCAACCTTGCTCAAGATACCATTGTTGGTGTTTGCTAAGATCCCAAGATCATTAAACAAACATGAAATAAGTGCGAATAGAAATCAACGAAGTTGCGAAATACTCACATCGATCGGTTGAGCGACACTACGACGAACAAAAAACTGATTTTGCTCACTGTCATGGTCACATTAGTTCACTGCCACTGCCCTCCAAGATTCGGCCATGTATCTCCAAGTTTTGAGCTCTAAGCTTCATCAAACGATTCCCGGCTCATGGGTAGACTTCCCTATCACCTCTGCATGTCTCTCGGAGTGCTAGCTCTTGTGATTTTTGCCACAAAAATCACCACACTTGTTTCCCATTTCCTCTTGGTTCTCGGCAGTTCACTACCAAAACAGAAGAAGAATTTGCCCTCCATGGGCGTGAAGAAGAGAGAAATAAGTGAGTGAGAGATTACTTTGGTTGATGGCTAAAGTGTATCTAATACACTTATGTGAATTTCAAATTCATTTCATGTGAATTTGGCTTTCAAAAAGTCAAGCAATTAAATACTTTCCATCAACACCCATCAATCCATTAATCCATCAATCTATTAAATCAAGTGATATGTTGTCACATCACTCAAGTGATTAGACATCACATCACATCACATCACATCACATCACATCAAAGTGACAAATGATTTGATGTTTGATGCGACTAATGGTTTGACGCTTGATTTGACTTGCGTGCCGCACTCAAATTCAAAATGTGAATGCACTCGTAAATAATATCGGGCTCGGGTTTGCCAATTCCAAATTAATGAATTTTCCGTTGCGTCGTAATTAAATCAATTTTAATTAATTAATCATGCCTAGCATAATGACTATTCATGTCGCTAACGAATTAATTATAAATTAATTCGTTCGCCCGAATTAAAATCTAATTTCAATTCCGCATCGAAATCCAATTTCATTTAATATATCGAATATATTAATTTACCGATTAATTCCAAATTAATTGTTATCTCTCTTTAAATGATATTTTATCCCAAATAAAATATCTCTGTAATTAATCCCAGATTAATTTTCTCTCTCTTCTAATTAATCCCAGATTATTAAAGTGCGAGTCATACGTCATCGGTGAATCTTCGGGAAGCGACCCATGAGATCTCCGGATATATTGGCAGTAAATTCGGTCGTCGGACTATCCGAACATGTAAGTACCAAGTACTACATTTTACCTATTTGCAAGACAAGGTTGGCTTCTAGCAAAGCGTCATACCTACCCAATTCTCCAGAAATATCCTTACAGGAATTAAGGATCTATATCAGGCTTAGTATACGTAGTATCGTGTATGTCGATCCAGTATCGGATGTCACGTGCTAGGCATGAGGCTGGAATTGTGTCTGCCCTGTACGAAGCACATGTCGGATATCTGGTAACTAGTCTCTATAATTGGATATACATGACCTAGTCATAATATCCCGATGACTACAGTACTTAAGAGTACTAATACCGTATCCTACGTGTCATCATCTACACTATGACTGAAGTGATACTTCCATCTTGAAATCACACCCAATACACTACGATTCTCAATATACCCAGCAGAGACGTACACAGAATCTGTTAAAGCCCTGGACAACCAAAACCAAAGCATATTGATTGTCGCAAGTATTAGCGGTGCAAGTCTCAGGTTAAAACCAAATACACCTATCCTGATTTCGGACTTTCATAGACACATAGTCATACTACCAATGGAATTCCGAAGGGGTCTATCCAGAGCGAAGCTATTTTCCGTACTATCGGTAAAACACAATCTCCTATTACACTTACATGAGTATCCAATACCCAAATATATGAGAACTATGCTATTGTGCCCTCACAACGTGCACAAGTGTAATACTAGTTTTTTATGCATTTATCGATGTCCAGTCTCGATAATACTCTGACTAGGGATATTTAATGATTAATCCTTCGTGAACTGATACTGTCTCATATCATCTCAATCTAGGAACTAATCATATGGACCTCCTATCATTTATACATCTAGGTGATCTGATCAAAAATGATAAGAGAGCAATCTCATTTGTCACATAGTTAATTTGTACAACAACACTATGATCTGTACAAATAGTGACGCTATGGGTCATAACTGTCCAACAACATCTTTCTCCAGCAAATTGCACAAAGGTTTCGCAATCTTGGAGAAGTCTTTGATAAATCTCCTGTAAAAGCCTGCATGTCCAAGAAAACTCTGAATCTCTTTGACAGGTGTTTGTGGAGGTAGTTTTTCAATTGTCTCGATCTTTGCTTTGTCTACCTCGATTCCCTTTTGTGAGATCTAATGTCTCAAGATGATGCATTCCTATACCATGAAGTGGAATTTCTCCTAGTTGAGTACCAGGTTGATATCTTCACATCTTTGTAACACATTTTCCAGATTTTGCAAGCAGTGGTCAAACGAGTCTATAAACATAAAAAAAAAATCATCCATGAAAACTTCCATACTTTGTTCCAGCATGTTTGAGAATATATCCATCATGCAACGTTGAAATGTAGCAAGAGCATTACATAGTCCAAATGGCATCATGTGGAAAGAAAAATACCATACAGACATGTAAAAGTGGTTTTCTTCTGATCTTCTAGGGTAATGGTAATCTGATTGTACCCCGAGTATCTATCAAGAAAATAATAGAACTCATGTCCCGCCAATCTATCTAACACTGGTCAATGAATGGCAGCGGAAAATGATCTTTCCTTGTTGCTTTGTTCAGCTTCTTGTAGTCCATGCATACTCGCCATCCAGTCACTGTTCTTGTTGGAATCAACTCGTTCTTTTCATTTATAACTACAGTTATTCCTCATTTCTTTGGTACACATTGCATATGACTCACCCATGTGCTGTTAGATATAGGGTAGATGATGCCGACATCCAATCATTTGATAATTTCTTTCTTCATAAATTCTTTCATGACTGGATTTAGTCTTGGTTGATGCTCCACTATGGCTTTATATTCATCGTTCATCAAAATTTTATGCATGTAAAATGATGGACTAATGCCTCGAATGTCTGCTGTAGTCCAGCCAATGGCATTCTTGTGTTCTCGTAACACTCTCAGTAATTTATCTTCTTGCTCCAATGTTAGCGAAGAAGAAATAATCACAGGTAATTCAGAAGAGTTTCCTAAGAATGCATACCTGAGATGGCTCGGAAGTAGCTTTAGTTCAAGCGGTGGTGGTTCTTCAATCGAGGGCTTGATTCACTTATTTATCAGTAGTTCCAAACCTTCCACATGTGGTGTTGATTTGAAGCGAAAAGGTCTGTCAAGATAGTTGATACATTCCAGAATTTTTTCATCTAGCTCGCTGTCAGTTATGTTGGTGATGCAAGCTTTAAGTTTATCTGTGAGAAGTGACATTGCATCGGTATCCTGGATGATAATATCTACAACATCAATTTTGAAATATCCCTCCTCATTTTCATCACTCGGGAAATTCATGGCTTTGAAAACATTAAAGGTAACTTCTTGGTCCTGTACTTTCATGGTTAGTTCTTCTTTTTGTACATCAATAATAGTTCGACTTGTAGACAAGAATGGTCTCCCGAGGATGATATGTACATCTTTGTCTTCTTCCATGTCAAGGATAATGAAATCTGCTGGGAGAATGAGCTTGTCGACTTTGACCAACACATCTTCAACTACACGTCTCGGAAAAATGAGCGCTCTATTAGCAAGTTACAGAGAGGCTGAAGTGGACATTGCTTCTCCAATCTGCAGTTTCCTGTAAATTGAAAAAGGCATCAAATTAACACTAGCACCTAGATCATGCAAAGCTTTACATATGTAATGTTCTCCTATGGTGCATGGAACTGTGAAACTGCCAAGATCTTTCAACTTTGGGGGAAGTTTTCTATGAATGATGGCGCTGCATTCATCTATCAATACTACTGTCTCGTAATCTCCCAATCTCCATTTTCATGACAAAATATCTTTCATGAATTTGGCATAGCTGGGTATTTGTTCCAATGCTTTTACAAATGAAATGTTGATATGTAACTTTTTGAAGTCCTACAAGAATCGAGCAAACTGCTTGTCCAATTTATTTTTCTGGAGACGCTGTGGAAAATGTGGAAGTGGAGTGAACTCTTTGATAATTTTCATTTGCTTCTTTTTCTTCCATCTGTGGCTATGTTTCCTTTGGAACTTTCTCAGTGGATGCCTTGATTCCAACACTTTGTTGATTTCAGTACCGTTTTTCAAAGTAATGGCTTGACATTACTCATTTCCTCGATTCTTTAGATTTGGTTTTGTGTTGCTAGGAAGATTTCCTTACGGTCTATAACTCTGAGCATTGGCCAGTTGTCCTATTTGATTTTCCAATGCCTTTATAGAAGCTGATTGGCTTTGAAACATAGCATCACATGTTACTTGTTGTTTTTTGAACATCTCTACAATCCATTCTTTTATATCTAGTTCTTTCTCATACTCCTGACCTTTGTTTTATTGTTGGAATCCATGTGGTAGATTGTTCTTTTGCCCTGAATTATTGATCCATGCGAAATTGGGATGATTCTTCCACCATGGATTGTAGGTTTTGGAATATGGATTGTTCTCATGTCTGTTGAAATTTTTGACATAATTCATCGTCTTATCATATTGGTTTGTTTCTGGTGCTCCTCCATATGGTGAACTTGCGGATCTAATATTGCCTTGCATGCTAAGAGTTTCCATGAATTTGTATACCTGATCCAGATTGGTATTCAATGTTGTGTTAGCTCCAACTTCATAAATTCATACGATTCGTTGAATCATGATCATTTCTGTTGGCCACAAAGAATTGTTATTGGTCATTTCTTCAATAACTTCCAAGCCTGATCTTCTCATTTTGCCATTAAAGCACCTCTAGTAGCAGTATCAATTGTAGTTCTCATAAGTCCAGAAAGTCAATTATAGAAAGTTTAGACTTGTAGCCACTTTGCAATCTCATGGTGAGGACATTTTCTAAGCAAATCCTTGTACCTTTCCCAACCTTCGTATAGGGATTCTGAGTCATGTTGTACAAATGATGTAATGTCATTCTTCAGCTTTGCAGTTCTGGTTGGGGGAAGTACTTTACAAGGAATTTTATGGCTAGAGTGTTCCAAGTTGTGATGGAACCTGATGGCAGTGAATGTAGCCAAGCATTAGCTATGTCTTTTAAAGAATATGGAAAAACCCTCAGTCTCATTGCTTCTTCAGCTGCTCGGTTGTAATTGAAAGTGCTGTAAACTTTCAGGAAGTTGCTGATATGGGCATTAGGATCTTCAATTGCATTCCCCCCAAACTGAATTGACTGTTGAATCATCTGGATGCATGTTTTGATGTCACAAGCATTTACTGGTAAGAGAGGAAGTACAATACATGAAATGAAGTCGTCAACCATCGGAATAGTTCTGTCACGAATGAGAATTAGTGGTGCAACTTTCAAAGGTTCAGGTTCCATGTTGATCAGTGCTTCTTGGCCTTCTTGCCTGTCCCTTCTCAACTGTTTGATGGTTCTTTCAATTTCTGGGTCAAGCGGTCTGATTTCAAAGCTTCATGTTCTTCTTATGTATTGTCTAGTACCTGAAACACAAGAAAACTGAAATAATAAGTAAAAACAAATTAGACACAAGTAACGTATCTAACCCCAAAACTAATAATGAGAGATAAATAAGTCCCTAGCAACAGCGCTAAAAACTTGACCGGCGTGATCACACATGTATAACTCAAGCGCACATATCATTCAAGTAGTATAAAATGTATCGATCCCACGAGGACTTAATACCTTAGCTATTAATTTATGAAGTCAAATGTTTAAGAGTATCTAATAGATTGGTTGTTTGATTGGATGGTGACTTTAAACTAAAAACAATCAAATAAAATAGCTCGAAAGTGAATTAAAGGTAAAATCAATATTGTAAAACTATCTAGGGTTGTGAATTTTTCCAATAACTTTTAAAGATGAAGTGTTTATCTCATGTTTGTGCAATATATTGGTTTATTAACCTGTAACACAAATTTATTTAAAATCCTCTTCCGATAGTCAGATGCCAATACCAATTAATCATATTCCTATTTCAACCAAGTTAACTGAATTCATTTAGATTAAGCTCCAATTATGACTACCCCCACTTGATAGGTATATACCTATCTTGTAAGGAAATCTATTAAAGGTTATTTATCCTTAAGGGAGATCGTCGGCTATTGAGTCTAAAGCTGAAATCTAAAATCTCTTTTCCAAGTTCATTTTAAGTTTACTAAATTAGTCTTACTAATGGCCAGTTACAAGAAGCATTAAGCTTAAGGCTTAATAAATAAAACTTTATATTACCCAAACCATAAAATAAATCCTTATAAACCGATGATATTGGAATTCATCACAACCCCAGATAACGGGTTTAGTTACAACACATGTCTAGGACTAGTAAAAACTTAAATAAAGTAAATGGCATAAAATACCAGCTCGAAATTAAAAAAAGTAAATAAAACAATAAAGAAAATATTGAGGTTTGATGATCCACTTTTATTATTTCTATTTTAGATATCTCCCTTATTATAATTTATTAACTTTGCGTGATAATTACCAACCGAACATATAGACGTTATCATAATTAAGTCAAATTTATAATTAATTCCAACCGACCATAAAGGCGGTATCCAGTTTAGTCATATTAAAATCAATTTAATTAAGTCCAATCGATCATAAATGCGGTATCCCATTAAGTCAGGTATTAAATAGTATAATGAAGAGATATTAATCTAAATATTAGTAATAAAAGCTTAATCTTTTACCCCAGCAAGAAGGGAGTTACCTCCTCATACTAAACAGTAGAAATAAAACTGAAAAGTAAAATAAAGAAAGTACTATTGCGTAAAGTAAATAAAATTAAATACAGAAAACTATAAATAAATAAATAAGATACAATCTTCTTAGTATTCTTAAGGAATTCCCCAGAAGAATGTATGAATTTTCCTTCCAATTTCAACTTCTATTTATAGCCAAAAATCTTCCCCGAGCGTCGTGACATAACCCTCCTTGCTCATCGTGACGTGCCGTTGATTTGATAAGATTGTGACACGTGACAGCGGTTGAGTTGACAGCTAAATTATTGCTTCGGTGTCACAATGTATAGGAGCTTGGAGTGGCGACGCGTGCCTAGTAAATGTCGGCAACATAGAAGGATGATAAGTGTCCAGCGCATATTAGCAAGACTGATATGATGTTGACACATGGCAGAGGCATGTTAGCATGTGCACATGATAATAACTTTCTCTGATTTTGACAAGTTTACGGCGCACGTTAGCAGCTTATGATAGCAGGCGGGATATTTTAGAAACTGCGCATTTTAGCGAACGACGCATTTTAGTAGGAAATTTACATTTTTATCCTTTTTGTTTGTTTTTCGATGTTTTAGCCCCGAATTGCTTCCAGATAGTCCTGTTATTTTATTTATCTATAAAATAACATAAAACACATCAAAATATTAACAAATCTCAAGAAACTATACAAAATATTAAGTAAAATGATGGTAAATATTAATATATTTACCGCTTATCAGCTATATTATGCTCGTAGGTTTTTGGAATACTCATTCACCATATGTGTTTGCAACTCTCTTCTCTACGATATCTACCCTGTGATATTCTGCATCACTTTGAGGATTCGACATGTCTTTGAAAGCACTAAAGATGACCTCTTAATCTTGAACTCTTTTTTTTAGTTCACCTTTTTGCACATCAATGATCGCTCTGTCTGTTGCCAAGAAAAGTCTCCTAATGATGATTGGGACATCATGATTCTCCTCCATATCAAGGACAAGGAAGTCAGTAGGAGAGTAAAATTTATCCATCTTAACCAACACATCATCTACTATTCCTCTCGGGTAGGTGATGGATCTATATGCTAGCTATAATGTCACTGTGGTTGGCTTCACCTCACCTATGCCTAACTGTTTGTAGATGGATAAGGGCATGAGATTTATACTTACACCCAAATCACAAAGCGCCTTATCAAAATATCGATTCCCAATAGTGCAAGGTATGGTAAAGCTACCAGGATCCTTCAGTTTTGGAGGAAGCTTCTTCTGTATGATAGCACTACACTCTTCTGTGAGTGCTACGGTCATCTTCTTAGATATTATCTCCTTCATAAACTTCACATAGTTTGGCATTTGTTCCAAAACATATGTGAAAGGAATGTTGATATGGATCTTTTTGAAGATATCTAGAAATTTAGCACAATGAGCATCCAATTTCTTCTTTTGAAAGCACTAAGGGTATGGAAAAGGTGTCTTCAGGATGGGTGGTGGGTTATATGGATGAGCTACTAAAATGTTCTCTTATTCTGTTACTGTTTCCTCATGAAATGCCACTTCTTTGTCTTTACTACCTAAGTCCTTAAGACTATTTGTAATCTCTTTTCCGCTCCTGAGAGTATTGACTTTGCACTTCTCCTTAGGATTGACTTCAGTGTTGGACAGTTATGACCCATAGTGTCACTATTTGTAAAAGACATTGTGTTTTTGTACAAAATTAACTATGTTATAATGAAATTGTCTTTTACCGTTTTATGATTCATTTACTTTGATATAGATAAATGGTAAAAGTCCATATGATTATTTCCGGATTGAGATGATAAGAGACAGTATCAATCCATAAATATTTAATCATTAAATATCCTTAGTCGTAGTATTATCGAGACTTGACATCGATAATACGGAATAGACTAGTATTGCACTTGTGCGCGTTGTGAGGGCATAACGACGTAGTTCTCATATATTTAAGTATTGGATACTTATGCAAGTGCGATAGCAGGTTGTGTTTTACCGATGGTACAGAAAACAGCTTCGCTCTGGATAGACCCCGCGGAATCTCATTGGTAGTATGTATATGTGTTTATGGGAGTCCACTTCAGGGTAGGTGTATTTGGTCTTAACCTGAGACTTGCATCGCTAGTACTTGCGACAATCGGTAAACTTTGGTTTTGGTCATCCAGGGCTTTAACAGGTTATGTGTACGCCTCTGCTGGGTTTATTGAGAATCGTAGTGAATTGGATGTGATGTCAAGACGGAAGTATCACTTCAGACATATGGAGATGATGATCACGCATGGATTCGGAACTAGTTCTCCATTGTGTTGCAACCATCGGGATAATATGACAAGGTCATGCTTATCCAATTCAAAGAGACTAGTTGCTCGATATCCGATATGTGCTTCGTACGGGGCAGACACTATTCCAGCCCTAGGCCTTGCACGTGACATCGGATACTGGATCGCAATATGCAATACTACGGTATACTACGCCTGATATAGATCGTATATTCTAGTAAGAATATTTCTGGAGAATTCGGTAGATATGGCGCTTTGCTAGAAGCCAACCTTATCTCGTAAATCGGTAAACACGTAGTACAAGGTACGTACGTGTTCGGATAGTCCGACAATCGTATTTACTGCCAACATATCCAGGGATCTCTTTGGTCGCTTCCCGAGGATTCACCGATGACGTTTGATTCGAACTTTATTAATCTAGAATTAATTGCGGAGAAACTTTATCTTGGATAAAGTACTATTTTAAGAGAGAGAAAGATTAATTTGGAATTAATCGACAAAATAATATATTCGATATATTAAACGAAATTGGATTTCGACACGGAATTAAAATCGGATTTTAATTCGGGCAAACGAGTTAATTTAGAATTAATTCGTTAGCGACGTGAATAGTAATTTCGCTAGGCATAATTATTTAATTACGTCGTGACGGGAATTCGTTAATTTGGAATTAGCGAAACCGAGCCCGAAAGTGTTTACAGACACACTCGTATTTCGAATCGAGTGGGGCCCACAAATCACATTGCGAGTCATATCACTTTTCGCTTTAGTGATAGACATCTTGTCACTTTTTGGTGAAAGACACCTAGTCACTATTCATGACACAAGTTAGTGAGAGCTTTTAATGCAATTTTTGGATTTTTGACTTTTTGAAAGCAATATACCATTTTTTTTTCATTATGTGTTTTTAGAAAACAAAGAAACAAAAAAACACAAAAAAATTCTTTCTCTCATCTAGGCTTGGCCGAAACTCCTAAAAGGAAGAAGAAAGATTTAATTTTTCTTTCCTTTTGCTAGCACACTTGAAGGATCAAAACAAGGTGATAGGGAACCGATCTTAGAGCTTGGAATCCATAAAACTTCGAGCTTCATCTTCATCTTCATCAACAAAACTTCTCTTGGCCGAATTCTTGGGAGCTTTGAGGAGTCCATTTTTGTTGAGCATCACATCAAGCCGATCTTTGTAAGTATGATTCCGCCATACTTATTAGTTATATTCATTCATTTTATTGCTTAAATTGATCTTGGGACATCAATAGAAACCAATATTCAGTATTATTAGGAAACACCCATTTCTGTTGATTAGTCATGGAAGAAGCAATCTGCCCAATCTACATTTCTAAGGACTACATTGTTACCCTTATATTGCCAATGTGCGTTTCAATATTATTCAGTCTTGACTCATTCTTCTGAAAACCTCTCTGAAGTTTTAGCAATGCTCATAAAGGTTTATGCTCAGCTCTTTGATTATTGAAGTTAGAATGAGGTTGCAAGACATTCTCTGTGTTAGCATATGATAAGTTCATATGATAATAGTTAGGCATAGGATTGCCTCTATAGTTTTTGAAGTTCCGATTGTTCACATATTGGACTTGCTCATATCCTCCATCAGGTAAGATCATTTTATTAGCAGCATCAGCTTCAATAGATGGTTGGCACTATTGATTGGTCAATGTTGCTAGATGAGTCGTAAGAGATGACATTTAAGCTGTAAGTGCAACAATAGGATCCACCTCGTATATCCCAACCACTTTAATTACAGTTGATCATTCACTTGGCCATTGGAAATTATTAATGGCCATCTATTCCAGTAGAGAATAAGCACCTTTAGCAGATTTCTTAAACAAGATTCCTCCAGCAGCTGCATCGACCATAGTCTTATTTCGACCATTCAACCCATTATAGAATAACTGAATCTGAACCCAGTCTTCAAAATTGTGCTGTGGGCACCTCCTAAATAGATCTTTAAAGCGCTCACAGGTTTCATACTGATTCTCAGTCTCCAACTTACTAAATATGCTTATTTCTATTCTCAGTTGGGCTGATTTAGCAGGTGGAAAGAACCTTGTAAGAAATTTTATTGACATACCCTGCCATTTCAGGATGCTCCCCTTCGGAATAGATTACAACCAACCCATCATTTTATCCCTTAAAGAGAATGGGAATAAGCATAGCCTGATGGTCTCTTTAGTCACGCCATTCATCTTCACGGTATCTGCCATATCCAAGAACACCCTTAAGTAAACATTAGGATCTTCTACTGCTGAACCCCCAAACTGGTTCTTTTCAACCATATTGATCAATGTAGTTTTCAGCTCAAAATTATTGGCATTGATTGGTGGATGCGCAATCAATCCCCGAATAATTATCGTCAATGACTGGCTTAAAGTGATATCAGATTTTCACCCGGCGTGGGTTGTTCTCTATATTTTTAGCCGCCATTACTTCTTTCTCAAATTTTCTTTCTTTTCTTAGTCTCATCAATGTTCTTTCTATTTCTAGATCAAACAAAAGCGAGTCAAGACTTTTGGATCTTCGCATTTACTAAAGCATAGAAAGACAAGAAAAATTACCAAAATAAAAATAACAATAAAAATAAAAATAAAAATAATAATAATAATAATAATAATAATAATAATAATAATAAATAAAATAAAAATCTAAATTAAAGATAAGGTTATTTGGTAATAGTATTAATGTGAATTAAATTAACAATCCCCGGTAACGGCGTCAAAAACTTATTGTGATATTTTATATCATACCGCAAGTGTATGATGTCAAGTTTTAACAAAGATAAGTAAAAGAGTGTTGAACCCACATAAATTGTATTCGACTCACATTAAGTACTATAATTGATAATGCTAACTTTATTCAGAAAATAACTAAATTTTGATTAAAAACTAAATAAATAAGGTAGTGAAATATTTGATAAAGATAATACAAGAAGAGAGAGATTCTAGAGTCTGATTTCACCTAGCTATCCTCTATATATTTGTCATGTCATTCAATTTTTATTCAGTTGCATTGTTTATAAACCAAGAACCCTAAATTATTCTAACTCTCTTTTCCGAGTGCCGAGTGAATATATTATCAATTACAAACTTCGATCTCCCCATAAAAATCTAGTAATTAACAATTCGTTATGTTCTGTGATTCTTCGTTAACGACTTCGAAGAGATTATAGATTCTCGCGAACTCTATAAATCTCCTAAGTTATATTCTCTAGATCCTATTTAAAATCTCTCACTCCCGAACGATAGATTCTAAACATTCATCATCTCAATTTGTGGCCAGCAAAAAAGAAGCATTAAACACAAGAGAATATAAACAAACTGAATTAAAACTTCATAAAAATCAAATTGGAAAGCAATACATAGGTTCAAACATTGACTACATTATCCTTTAGAATAATAAATTTAGTTCAGGACCAAATAATAAAACAATGAAAGCATGATCATGAATCTAATATAAATCATTAGAGTTAAAGAAAGAAACTAGAAGATTAAACCTGAATCGAATCTTTTCGTCTTCGAACGTCACCGTCTTCATCTCCTCTTGTCGCTCTTGAATCTTTCTCTTTGGATCTCTCCAAAAATATGTGTTGAACTCTTGAGTTGTGTATTAGCCTCATCTTTAGGGTTTTGGACATGCTTCTATATTTATAGGGAAGTCTTGGAGTCCTTGTGCCTATATAATACTGAATTTTGATGTTTCAGAAAGTTTACCACAACGTTGTGACGCCGGAATTATCGTCGCGACACCCAACTCTCGGGAATGATATATGTGACATCTTGTGGAGGATTCGCAGTGCCATTTCCGGAGTTGCGACGCCATGCTAAATTTCAGGATTAATCATTTATGCAGTTTTAGCATTTTCACGTGCTTCTGATGCGTCGTAAGGTCCCAAAACAAATTCATTTTCCCTAAGATAAATGTTTCAATACTTCCTATGAATAAAACTTAAAATAAACTATAAAATAAATTAAATGACACAAAATCGAACAAAATAGTAAGCTTAGAATGCATGAATAAGTGGGTATAAACTGCACTTATCAAGCATCTTGTGACGTCAACATGAAAACTCAGACCAAGAATCTACTAGCAAAAGCTTATCCCTATCACCACCTGGCTATCATCGGCACTAATTGTTTGTTCTCAGCCACTAAATGATTGTCCTCTATTAGTGGCCTTTGCTCTGTCTCTCTTACACCCCCACCAGACTGAGGTCTAGCTAGAGCTAGTGAGGAGCATAAAGATAGAATATGATCAGGTGGTACCGAACAATCCCTCTTCAAATGACTCGTCTGTCAACATTGGTAACAATCTCTAAATCTTCGTCTATAAGCACCCAAATATAACATACTAGGGGTGTTGGTGATGGTGCTGGTTTTGGCTGAGCTATAAAAAGTGTAGAGGTCACTTCAGAAGTGGCAGTTCGAGTAGACCTATGATTATGGCCTATGTGTGAAGGACCCTTGCCCGAGAAGTATTAGGAGGAGGGGCCAACATTTGATACTATCGACTGTAACTGCCCTGACATGATCATCACCATCAGATCTAGCTCTCTTGGGGAACCTCTTTATGCTTGACTCTCTCTCAAACCCTCACCTCAAACTGAAGTACTATATCTAAAACATGAGTGTATGTATTGGTCTATGTGATATAAATATAGCTGAATAAATAATTTGAAAGCCTGTTTACAAACCCATTAACCTTCATCTATTTAGTATTGATAAGATGAAGTGCGAAATGGGCGAGCTGGTAAACCAATTGCTCAAACTCTTGGTCTGTTTTATCTCTATCACTTTGAGGAAGAAATATATATAAGAATACAATACTAAACACTTTCTAGGCTAAATGAGTTGCACCCAAACACCTGTCATCCCCGAAAAGAAATAAACTCATTATAGGCCACATCTCGAAGCTGAAAACTCACTAACTCTACGACTCAAGCTTAGTGAACATCCCAAGGCAGTGCATATACAATCTAACTCATCAATAAATCCATAAGGATTAGGGGATGACTTAACTCCAATGAAGGTGGGTGGCTGCTGCTTTTTAAAATCACACAAAAAAACCAATAGCTCTTGTCTTTGTACAACTGATATTGGTATAGAAAAAGGCTACTGGGATATGGTAGAAAGGCTTGCCTGCTAGGGAAGATTACTCATTCTAAATGGAAAGGGTACTACCTAGTGAGCCGGGGGAGGAATGATAGAAATAAGGTACGGGTACAGAAGGTAGTGCAGCTTTTGATACTAGGCCTGAAGGCTGCCACTAACGTCTAAAAGGCTGTAATATTGTATTAATAGTGAACTAGAGCTGCTGCATGCCTGTAGCTACTACATCCCCAGTCTGAATAGTTGGTCTGTCTTCGGTATTTCCAACATCTTTATCCTGGACACACTCATCTTTAAGTCTTATTATTGTTTCTGTAGAAGGTGCAACTAATCAGCACTCTGCGGTGCATCATCACGTCTAGATCTATGTCGAGGTAGTTTGGTATCTATCAAAATTTGAATAGGATTAGATAAACTCATTGATATTTCTGTTTTATATGAATTGAGATATAACTCATGGAATAAGAGTATCAAAAAGGTAGTCCATTTTATATAAATACTCCATGCATCACGAATACACAAGACACTAACACTCTTCCATTGCAGTCACAAACCTCTAAATCATGCTTTAATACCAACCGTGTAACATCTCGAGTCTGCAGATGTTACCAGTAGGTGATATATTACCCCATCACCCTAGCCTTTCTCTGACTAAATATACGTGTGTCGGTGTGTATATATATCTTATAGTCATATCACGACATCTGACACATGCATAGAAATAAATAAGGACGATGAGCCGAACATGAACTAAATATATAGTCATTATGTGGTGCGGATGCCCACACAACATTTTCATGTAAATACATGATAAAGTACTAGTATTTTATCATGTACAAAATTATAAAAATTTACACAAGAAAGTACTGGTACTTTTCCTTATATCCGCACAAAATATTCATCCAAGCATCCGTATTGTAAAAAGATTATATATATATATATATATATATTAAGAAGTTATAAAAAATATCGGTTATAAAATGAACTATACAGAATTTACAACCAAAGACTCAATACATTTCCAAAACATAATCCCATTTGTAACATATATTAAAACTCTATACATTATAGACCCAAAATTCCCTAATGATTGAAGTGTGTATCCTATCTTCCGTTTATGTCACCAAGGGTATCTAAATGGCTCACCAAAAATAAAGTATGTAAAATTGAAGAGTGATGGGGTGAGTCTGGGAAGACCCAGTGAGTGGATTTATAAAATAGTAAAATATAAGAATCAGATAAAAAAAAAATCAAATTATGTTGTAATCCAATCCAATTTCAAAATCCACTATATCTAAAATCTCTTACAACACTAAATCATCACAAAATATGTATCTCTGTGAATTTTTTTATATTTACAAGCATTACGTATCGCCTACTCCTAGACACGTTTCTGTAAATATTTATATCTTGGGGCGTTACGTATCGCTGTCCTCCCAAAATACTAAGTCTGGGGGTCTTAACTTATTATATATCACCATCATTCAGGGCCCGAATTTGTACCTAAACATGTGCACACGGTCTTTCGCAATAAAATCATAAATCATCATCATAAAAATTCTATAAATACATTATTTGTCCAAAAAGTCAGTAAATATCTCATGTCCAAAATCAATCTCATTATTATCATAATAAATCTCAAGAATTTAAAAGAGTCAACTATCGATAATCAAATATTTCTTTAAGTATGGTTTAAGAAAAATAAAGCATGCAATCACATTATGTATCCAAAGCTTGAAAGGCGGAGCTAGTGAAGGATCTCAAGACGAACCTATAAATAAATATTTTTTGTTAAAGTTTATCATACCAAGAATTCAAAATATCTCATAAATAAATAAATATGTTATACATGAAAAATAGATCCCAATAAGAAATTGAGAGGTTTTGAATTTCTATGGATTTAACAGAGTTAGAAATAGAGTTATGCAAGTTGTAGAATATAAAAAGAAAATTCAATTCTTTCTTAATACGTTTTCACTGCATACTGAACTTTTACCATAATTAATTGGTTATAGATATTTAGCTGGAATTCTGATAGAATTATCACTTATATGTCTAGTTTCAGTGGTTTTTACGGATCTTGATTTTGATTCCCATAACTCAAGTTATAAGTAAATCTTTACATATTATATAGAGAAAACATATTCAGATCTCATAACAAGGCAGCCAACTAACGAAATTTGCAGAGAATTTATCATTTTTTGAAAAAAAATTACTATATTTTCCCTTATTCTACCGAGTTGTCATAAAATTTTATGATTCGCTAATCATGAGTCTTGAAAACTCATTTTATAAACAAAATACTAAACCCTGTGCAAAATAGTCCCCAAGGTTGAGGGAAATATTTGTTCTCTAAAGATTCCAAGGCCAAATTCAACCTCCTTACCATTCACCATCAACCATAAATCTAGTATATAAATACTCATCTGTTATATGTAAAATGGTTTTGAAAGCCTTACCAAATTTCTCTTCATCTTGCTCCAAGGAATCTCCAAAGTTAGGATACCTTTATTGCTACTTGTTCTTTTTTATTCTCCATTCAAATTTGCTCTAAGAAAACTGAATTTTGCCACCCATTTTCCCTCTCTATTTTGGGCCGAGATATGGAAATGATAAGCTTTTGGTTTTTTTTTTTTTTTTCTAAAAATTAGGAGATATGCCTAGAAAAGTCTTAGGTGGGTCGGCTTGACTAAGTAATCTTATACGATTTGTTTAGTAATCATGCTAAGCCAATTTCTAATTCTCAAGTGATTCGATATAGTGGATTTGTTTTGCTAAGCTTTTTATTAGATTTTAACTTGCAATAACTAAGATTTGAAATTCCTATTTTAGCCACCTAAATTTTGCTATAACTATTATGAAAATATAGGCCGTTACAAATAAAGATATTTCTTCTGCTTATTTATTTGAGTCTTCTAATCTATGGCATGCTAGATTAAGACATGCTTATTATAATTCTCTATGTAAATTAATTAACATGAATCATATACCTACATTCCAAATTGATTATAAATATAAATATGAATCATGTGTTGAGACAAAACTAACTAAGTCGTCATTTCAGATAATTAATTAAAAAACTTAATCACTTGATCTAATACACTGTAATATATGTGATTTTAATTCCATCCAATCAAGGGGTGGTAATAAATATTTTATTTTCTTTATTGATGATTGCACAAAATATTATTATGTGTATTTATTAAAAAGTAAGGACGAAAATATAGAGAAATTTGTTCTTTATAATATTGAAGTTGAGAATCGACGAAACAAAAAAAATTAAAGAGTTGAGAACTAATAGAGGTGGTGAGTAGGTTTTTCCATTTAAGACATTATGTGAAAATAACGGAATCATACATCAAGTCACAACTCCATATTCACCTTAATCTAATTGGATTGCAGAATGTAAAAATATTACCTTAAAAGAAATGATGAACGGAATTCTGATAAGTTTTGAGTTACCTCAGAATATGTAGGGAAAGCAGTTTTGTAAGTAAATTAAATTTAAATAAAGTACCCCAAAAGAAAGCTCATAAAACCTTGAATTGTTGAAAGGTAGAGTACCTTCTTATAAATTCTTGTGCATGTAGGGGTGTCTTGCTAAGATGGTCATTCCTTCACCTAAGATGGTGAAATTAAGACCTATGAAAGTTGATTGTATTTTCATCAGTTATGTATGTTGGGATTTATGCCATAGAGGTTCATGTGTTGTAAACAAAATTATTTATTAAAATAAAACATGTTGTATTCATTTATCGAAAGTTGTTTGATTTAAACCGCATATTATAAATTGTCTCTTTTTTTCCTTGATTACTCATGTACCTTCAGACTTAGTGCATAAGTAGTATATACAAGAGGATTTAAGTCTGAAGTCAGTAATCTAAAATAGTCCATAGAGAGCAAACGAATTGGGAACTTTGTTTGTGGTTTATCTATAGTTGTGATTCATTCCATATATTGATATGAAGACCTTGATCCAGGATTTTTCATGTAGTGACATAGGAATAGAGCCACCTTGTGAAGGGGTTTTAATACGGGTGAATCCGGTAACGCAGCGGAAGCGGGAAAATCGTTATTTTCCGATTTCAAAACTTTTTCTCGGATTAATTAAATAAACATATTTATTTAATTACCCAATAATCAAATAATGAAATAAAATTTCAATTGAATCAAATTCAAGTGAAATTACCAAATTACCCTTATATGGTATTTTCTCCGTTTTGGTCCGAAATTGATCCAATCAATTTTGAATGATTCTAAATCATTTCTAGGATGAATTAATCATGCTCAAAACATCAAAACACCAAAAGCCACAAAAACTAAAAATTAAAGCCCAAAGCCGAGAGCTCCAATTTGGGGGGGGGAAGTTGGCCATTTGGTCATTTCATGTCTCAAAACTCATCTTAATGAAATCCAATCAACATGAAACTTTGCATGCATCATATACACACCCAAATGCTCAACATATCTCAAAAGCCCCAAATTTGGAATTGGTTATAAACCCTAATTTCTCAATTTCAACAAATTGGACAAATTAGACTTATTACACCAAATCAATTACTTCAATCATCAATCTTTCATCTAATTCAAGTCTCAACACAATGAAACAACTCAAGATCAAATCTAGGTCATTTAAGAGTGGGTCAACAACTCTAGAATAGCAACATGGTTTCATAAACCTTAAAAGAATACATATAACTACACTAGTTACACCTCTTTCATTACACATGCTCAACACTTTCATCAAAACAACTATCATCAAAAACACAGAAATAAAGAAAGGAACATCCTAAGAATATCACATATTAAAGCCTAGAACAAAAGGAATAAATTCCTTACTAATAGCAAGTTCAAACTTACTAAAAACCAATTTTAAAATCCAAGCTTTTGATGTTTTAACTTTCTTTCTCAAGCTTTCTTTTTGCTTCAACAATGGTGTCTTTATCTTTTTAAAAGTGTATTAGGTTAAATGAAATGAAAAGCAAATGAAACAATATATACTTGTGTGTGAATTGGCCTTGGCCGAAAATCAAAGCAAGCATATACACCATTTTCATTTCAATTTCATTTCATTTGGATTTAGTTAAAGTAATATAAATATCTAAACTAACTTTATAGATATTTATCTACTTTAATAAAGCAACTATAATCATTACTAATTAAATATCCTAACATTAAATATTTATATTTTAATTAATTTAATCATTTAACAATTAAATAATTAATTAATTAATCAAATACAAATATATTAAATATATGTATAATATTTACATTAAATATTAAAAACATATATTCATTTAGGATAAAAGTCAAATAACTCATTTTGACTTTTAATTAATGTGTATTTAAATTAATCAAGTATTAAATGTAAATACACAATAATTACGTAAATGACTATCTGGTCCTTTTTGCACGTATCTTGCGTTTAACCTTTAAACGACTTTATAAATAATCAATATTATTTATTCAATGTTGCTCTAGTGCTCTACGAGTATGTTTCATTATGGAGACTCTCTAGGTTCAGGTATTTCCGTCACGAAATCAAATTTCGTGTCCATAATCTATCCACCCGTAGATTATGACGATCACAGATAATCTCGCTGAACCACACAGGTCGAGGTCATGGCAAATGTATAATTCCTCCGTCACAGGTATCCGGATTTATCCCAGAGATATAGATGTAAACGTCAAATCTCTATGGGGATTATCCAGTCGACTATTCTATTAGCAATTCTCATAAGAATGTTTAGAACTAGCTTCTAAACTTTACCACGGGCCCATGGATTTATCTTATTGCTAATTGTATGGACTACCTATGCTCTGGTACACAGAACTGACGGATCCTATCTTGACACACATAGGACACACTGAGGATCTATCTACACCAAACGAACAGGCGGAGGTCTGATCTAAATAGATCGGTGACGTGACTGCCATCTAAGTGTAGAGGATGTCTCATGTGCCCACTATGGCATCTCAAGTCTAAGAATCACAAGTGCTACTCAACCCAAGAAGATTCTTATTGACGCTGGTGTACCATCCATTAAGAATCTTCGTGAGTCGTTCAGTGTTTATCCGCTATAAAACCTACAGGTCTATACCAGTCTCCAAGACTTATGGTTCATTGAGAAACCATTGGAATCATATATTCCAGTATACGACTTGTACGGTCTCAACGGGTTTACTACTTTGCTGACCAAGCAGTGTAAACCTTGACCAGGAACTGTCTGAGAATGACAACGTCATGATACGTGTCAATGTCCGTTGCGACGCTTTTGCAACTGTATCATGACTAATCATTCTAAGGTCATTACGTCTTTACCATATTATAAGATTCATTATATTAAAGAAACTGCATATATTATTCATAATAATATTGTTTTACAGAAGTATTTACAAGGAAATACAACCGGGAATTGGCGCTGTGAGCACCAACCCCAACAAAAACTCCCACTTGCTCTAGTGCCAATAACGATTGTATCTAATACCCATCGACTCCACGTGTTTATCAAACAACTTCGGAGGTACGGCCTTCGTCAGCGGGTCTGCTACGTTGTCTTCACTCGGTACCTTGCACACGACAATATCCCCTCGTGACACAATCTCTCGAATGATGTGGTACTTGCGTTCCACATGCTTCGACTTCTGATGCGCCCTCGGTTCCTTTGCTTGCGCAATGGCTCCAGTATTATCACAGTATAACGGAATCGCATTCACGATACTTGGGACAACTCCCAATTCTGTGACAAAATCTTTATCCACACAGCCTCTTTTGCAGCTTCAGAAGCTGCAATGTATTCCGCCTCAGTGGTGGAATCAGCTGTAGATCCCTGTTTGGAACTCTTCCAACAAACTGCGCCTCCGTTAAGGGTAAAGACAAATCCAGATGTAGACTTTCTATCATCGGGATCCGATTGGAAATCGGAGTCTGTATACCCATTAACTTGCAGTTCGTTTCCTCCATAAATTATTAACTTATCCTTAGTACCTTTAAGATACTTGAGGATATGTTTAATGGCCATCCAATGGTCATTACCCGGGTTGGACTGATATCTGCTAGTAACGCTAACAGCGAAACTGATATCAGGCCTTGTACATAACATGGCATACATTATGCTGCCCAAACACGAAGCATAAGGTTGGTTAGACATTCTAACCTTCTCATCTTCTGTTTGCGGACTCATCTTCTTTGAAAGATGAATCCCATGTCGGAACGGTATGTTTGCTGTCTTACAGTTACCAAAATTATACCGTTCCAAGATCTTATCTATGTACGTTGATTGGGATAACCCAATCAGCTTCCTTTGTCTATCTCTATAGAGTTTTATCCCTAAAACATAGGAAGCTTCTCCCAGGTCCTTCATGGAGAAATTCTTACAGAGGTACGCTTTAACGCCTTGTAACATACCTAAATCATTCCCAATGATTAGGATGTCATCAACATACAGGACTAAAAATACGACCATGCTCCCACTGGCCTTCTGATACACACAGGATTCTTCCGAATTCTTGAGAAAACCAGACGATCTAATAATCTCGTCGAATCGAAGATTCCAACTTCGTGAAGCTTGTTAAGTCCATAAATGGACTTCTTAAGCTTACATACCATGCCCGAGTTTTCGCTGGACGCAAAACCTTCCGGCTGTTCCATATAGATTTCTTCATCAAGAAATCCATTTAGAAAAGCCGTTTTGACATCCATTTGCCAAATCTCGTAGTCATGATACGCAGCTATAGAAAGCAAAATCCGAATAGACTTAAGCATTGCAACCGTGAAAAAGTCTCATCGTAGTCGACGCCAGGTCGCTGCGTGTAACCTTTTGCAACCAGTCGGGCCTTGTAAGTTTCAACCTTACCGTCAGGCCCTCGCTTCCTCTTGTAAACCCATTTACAGCCGATAGGAACAATTCCCTCTGGAAGCGGAACCAAGTCCCAAACTTGATTCTCATGCATTGAGTCTAACTCGGATTTCATGGCACTTTGCCATTTCACGGAGTCGATGTCCAACATCGATTCTCTGTAGGTGAAAGGATCTGTCTCTTCTCTATAAGAGAACATCCAGACTCTTTTCTTGTATCAAATACAAGCGTTCAGGAGGTCTAGATACCCTTTGTGACCTACGGAGTGTGTGTGTTGAAGGTCCTTCATCTACTTGAACTTCAGGTTTCCTCGTTGGTTCATTGTTTTCAGGTTGTACTTCGTCAAGCATAACCTGTCTATGATCACCACCTTCTGACAAAAATTCTACTTCTAGAAATTTTGCGAAGCGAGCTACGAATACATTTCGATGCTCGGTATCATAGAACAGATATCCCCTCGTATTCGAGGATATCCAATAAACCTAAACTTTTGCCCTCGAGGCGAAAGCTTACTTTGCTCAGTCACCCTGACATAGGCAGGACAACCCCAAACCTTAATATAATTAAGATTCGGTTTCCTACCGAACCATATCTCATACGGTGTCGTAGGAACAGCTTTTGAAGGAATCTTATTCAAAAGATGTGCGGCGGTTAAGAGAGAGTAGCCCCATAAATAATAGGGCAAATCTGTAAAACTCAACATTGATCGGACCATATCCAATAAAGTCCGATTTCTCCTCTCAGATACACCATTGTGTTGTGGGGTACCTGGAGGAGTGTATTGAGCGAGAATCCCATTCCCTTCATATAATCAATGAACTCACCACTCATATATTCGCCACCTCGATCAGATCGAAGGCATTTAATATATTTCCCAGTTTGTTTTTCTACTTCATTTCGGAATTCTTTGAACTTTTCAAAAGTTTCCGATTTATGTCGCATCAAATAGACATAACCGTTACCGTGATAAATCATCGGTAAAGGTAACGAAGTATGAATAACCACTGTGAGCAGTTTGACTTAGTGGACCACATACATCAGAATGTATGAGTTCCAGTAAGTTTGTGGCTCGGTGTCCAACACCAGAAAATGGGGCTTTAGTCATTTTACCTTGAATACAGATTCACAGGTTGGAAAGGATTCAATGGTGAGATCTGGTATCAAACCATTCCTAACCATTTGGTTAAGGCGTTTAGCCCCAATATGACCTAGCCGCATATGCCAGAGTTCAGTATTATTAATTTCAGGTAAACTACGTTTATTAATTCCAGAACTTAATATATCTTTTGATGTTTGCAGTGTATAATGACCATGCATATTTGGACAACAAAGGATCTTAATATTATTTTATATCATATAAATACAAAGAACTATTCTTAATATTAATACAAAAGCCTTCTGTATCTAATACATAAAGGGATATAATATTAGCCACACATCCTGGTACAAAATGGCAATCATTTAACAAAAGTGTCCCATTCGGCAATGAGATCTCGCATACTCCCACTGCAACTGCATCCAGTGATTCCTCCCACTCCCGAATCGCAACTGCATCTCTCCGGGCTTCAGCCTCCTACTTTCCTTCAGCACCTGCAACGAATTGCAAATGTGAATGGGACAAGCAGAATCTAAAATCCAGTTGGATGTAACGGCTTCACAAGCCAAAGAATATCAATAACTGGAAAAATAAAGGTACCTGATGTCGATGCTCTATCTCTCCTGATCTGGGCAATGTAATCCGGACAGTTCCTCTTCCAGTGCCCGACCTTGCCGCAGTGGTGGCATTTGTCCTCAGAAGCCCTCTTGGGCTTTGCTATCTTCGGCTGCTGTTGAGGACCAACTGCCTTCTTCTTCTTCTTCCCCTTCTTGTTCTTTCCCTTGGACATTCCATGGGAAGAAGCTGAAAGTGAAGTAGATCTAGGAGGGCGTGTTGGTAGTCCCTTCTTAAGGTCCTCCTCTG
>SKCR01032961.1:0-37734 GCA_019454045.1 Zanthoxylum bungeanum
TCCTCATGCTCAATCAGTTGCAAAGTCACTAATTTTACTTTTTATTTTTATTTTTCAATCTTTGGTATGAAGGGCTAATCATGATTGAAGGAACAAGATATTGTCCTTGTGGGGTTGTTTTATTTTGTCTAAAATGAAGTGAAGAACAAACAAAATCATGCTGCAAAAGGTTAAAAAATGTTACAAAAATTATTAGCTTTATGTGTTGATGAATCTTATAATAATTTGACAGGTTGATTTCAATCCTATTCTTCCTCTACCTAAATTCTTTAAAGCTTATGATTGCATATATGTTTGAATGTGCAGTCAGAGTATGATTTGGATTGTCATGCAATTTTTGATTTCATGTAATCTGCTTCACGTTTAAATCATCGATTCTTCATTTCTTTTTCTTACCATTTTGATTGTCACGTTTTTTAAACAACTAAATAATTTACAATCTCCCTATGAGAATATCAACATTAATTTGATCCCATGACGTGAATACGAAATAAAAACTTGCTGTAATAATTTTTGGTAAGCCTAACTATTTTGTTTGAAAGGGAAAAATAGCAAAACTCTCTTGCTGTTTGATAAAATTAAGCGAAACCTTCATAATATTTTAAAACTAGACGAAACTCCTATATAAGATTATTTTGATTTTTCAAGCTTTGATTTGTCGCTTTCCCCTAACCATGTACAAAATTGGGCTCATTCGGGTTTAATGGAATAAGGGACGGGGAGGGGGTTTAATGTAATTTTGAGAATTTCGCTTAGTTTCACCAAACATCACGAGGGATTTCACTCATTTTCCCTTTATTCAAATGAAGCCCATGCTAGGTTAATATTATTTATCCATTGTCTCAATAATGCTTAGTGTATTTGAATATTAGTAGGGAATTCTAAGGGGGTTCATGCCATGGAATGGTCAGGCAAAAAAGATTTAAAGTAGATGATGCAGAAGTACGAGAGTTGACAAACCATGCATGGACCTCTCACTTTCCTCAATGTCACTTTCTTTCTCTTTCTTGAATATGTTATTTCTGTGAGAATACTACACTTTCTAATTTTGGGATCTTGTTTTTTTATGAAAACAAGAAGATCCTTGATGCTAGTCAAATGTTCCCATGGATCAGCAGAAAGCTTCAATCTAAATGTTACAGAGCTGGATGCAGGGAAGACGCTAATGCATTTGGAGCCTTTAATTTTAATATAACAAGAATTGTAAATAGCATTAACAAGTACTGATATATTTGCACAAAAATTGTATAAATAGCATGGGATAAAAAAAAACATTGATAATTTAAATATAAAAAGAGAGTAATGTTATTTGTACTGTCTATGTGCTTATTATGTGCAGAGTTTCTGTGCAAATAGCATTAACTTTCATTTATATTTTTCTTTTAAATTTCTTAAAATTAAATTACATAAAAATAAAATAAACCAAATTTGACTGTTACCTCCATATTAATAATAATCATAATAATATTACTTACCGTATCCAATAATTAGCCCTAATTTTTTCCCACACGTTCTTCTCTTCATTTGAACGATAAAAACTTGTATCATTAACCTGGATAATGATCTTATTTTTAAACTTCTCAAAATCTTCGCTTGAATCATATACAAAGTAAAAAGATTCACCATATTCACCGAGTAATTTTTTGTTATATGTTCCCATACATAGCTCTTGTACCGTTGCGTTATTGGACAACTGGATTGAATTTTCTTTTCCAGGATCAACACATATAAAATTTTTATTGCACGTGACACAGCCTGACCTGCGAGAGCCGTTTTGGTTGCTTAGAACCAATGTCTTTGCGATACTTGATGAGATTAGTGATAGAAGAAAAATGGGAATGATCGCAATGAGGAACTTCATGGCTTAAAGCTAAAATGTGAATGATTATTTGTTGCTCTATATATGTAGGCATATGCATGGAAGTTTATATATACTTTTATTTTTCTGTTACAAATTGGTCTTATAAAATAAAGTGCCTTAATTGTTTTGTGAATTAAATAAGGTAAATTAATAGAAATGTATCGGTTATTCATTTATGTAAAATAAACATCTTGAACCACTTTAAAATATATCATAAACTTTCTTTCAGTTTCAATCTTATTATCAGTAACCTCTCCTATACGTCACAAATAAATGTAAATTAAATAAGTGGTGTTTTGGTTGTTAATTATATAATGTAATGAAAACATGGTAGGTATATCTTTTATTATTTAAGATTCTTGTTGTCACGTGATCGGCAGGAGACAGCAAACCATCTTTCTAAACCTCATGACATGGTATGCACTGCCTGACTAACCATGAATAATACATGTATGACCCGACATGAATTTATAAGCCCCCTTATACTTACCCTGACATACTTGATAGCAATACTTGAATTACATGAGTCACCTATTAGAAATTTATCTTGATTGAGACTAAAATACACTTGATTTAGCTACCTAGCATGCTTACATGATCATACCTAACACATGCATGAAATAGCCCTGATCAACTACTCTTATCTCGATCGTGATTAACCTAATACGAACTGTTCCATGTTTTATTCTTGCTATAACCATCATTACACATGGACTGCTCAAGACGTAATAAACCTGACTTGAATTTACGCTACACATGTTTACTAATCGTTTAACATATATACAATGAACATGCTATAAACATACATCGATACACCTGTATTTTAACATAATTGTTATAAATTAGATTACATCACCAATGAACTTCAGCCACTTAATCTAATACATCTACTATACGTGTGAACCCCGATAATTTATCTTAATGACTGCAACAACTGTTATCCATTGTCCCCAAGCTCTTCAATCGCATGCATAAGTAAAGCGTCTGCAATGACTAAGACTGAGAAAAGTAAGTCTTGTGAAAGATATAGTAAGTAATTCGTATGTATACTTACTTAAGTACGATATGATTAGAAAAAAAATTAGACCAAACCTTAAGCCTGAATCATACATAACAAAATGCTTGCAATCTGTTTCAGAACTAGGGGCCTGTAACGTAACTGAAAACTAAAACGCGATAATGCGAACATCATATTATACAAAACATGACGTGACTGGAAACCGGCATACCGGTCTGAGATAAGCAAGTTGGGGATGCTTTGTATTTTATTATAAATTGAGCCACAATTCGTTTTTGCAATGTTACACAACCTTCATATACATTACACTAAGGTACGTAAACACAGAGAGTTTTCTTTAACCTTCATAATCATACACTCTCATACATCAAGCTCACACACTACACCTTCTTAATCTTTAATAGTGAGCTTAGATCACTTGGGTAAACAACTCACACAATCTTCTTTATCTTTGTGAGTGCCCAAGTGTGTTTACAAACATCTTATTCAAAACACTTGTGGTTTGTGAAATCTCATCGTTTGGGTAATTGTAAAGGTTCATGAGTGAGCCTACTTAGAAAACTCAAAGTGTAAGGGTTTGGAGTGAACTTTGTGTAAAACTCTTGGTTGCGGGTGAGCCACGATAAAAACTCGATTGATAGTGAAAAGCTTCAAGCGCTACTTGGGGGAGTTGACGTATGCACTATTGGCCGAACCACTATAAATCACGGTGTCATTTTCTCTATCCCTTAAACTCTTTACATATCGCAAGTTTTATTTACATGAGTTGTGAACTCAAAGCGTGAAAGCATAACTACAAGCATAAACATGAAAATGTAGTCATGAAACAATGACGTAATCTAATAGTTTTGACATGATCTAAAAATCATATACATGTTTTGAAAACAAAAATTACTCAAGAACTATAACATGCAAACATCAACTAAAATTGTAACTGCATATAGGATCTACATTGTGACCTTAATGTCGTAACTTAGCTGTTCAACACAAATATAAACATGAGAAACGTGACGGAACATGAACACGCAAGCATAACCTACAAATGTAACATGTCCTACAAGCATGAAAATGTAATCTCGGGAAGTGTAGCATGAATTGTAACTTGAAAACATAATGTTAGAACACGACATGACTAGTTAAACTAATCTACCATATGGACATTGTTACTCATACATATGATGTGACATGCTTGGGATATGATAAAATTACATTAAAGATATAAATCTAACTTATTATAGGTATATTTATGTATCCTTAACATGAAATTTACCCATCGTTTTACCAAACCCTTGGTGGCTTGAATCTAATATAATACATCAATGAATCATGTCATCATCTGCTTATATATGCATGATTATTGATCTATTATGCATTGGCTTTAAATTATGACGTGAACCCTAGCAACAATAAAAGCATACTTGAATTATAAACTGAAAACATAAACTGAAAGTTATATACATGAACTATAAACGTGCATATCATCAACTGAAACATAGAAGACATGAATTAAGACACGAATTACCTTTTAGGCACAGAACCCTGGGTATTGATGTTGAGTATTGGATGTGGCTTGAGTAGTGGACCTGAGGTCCTTTTATATATTTGATGTTTATTACAGATTATTTTGGTGCTGGATTGTGTTCCAGGTTGTTCAGTTTTAGGGTATGTCATGTCTGTTTTTCGTTAGATTTGAGGCTTAAGGGGATGGGTTATTCATGTCTCCTGCATGTAGAATCCTGCCTCCGATGCGATGTCACATAAGTGGTATCAGATAAAAAGGTTTAGATGTCAGTGACTGCAGCTACAGAGTATCCAATCGTCTGAGTAGGTTTTATGTTATGTATAGATAATATAGGTCTTATGTTTGTAATCTGCTTTGATCTCTCTAGTATATGATATGATGTGTTATGATTTAGATTTGATATGAGCAAGATCTTTTTGATGTATATGGTCTAACATTGGATTCGTTATGGACGGAATGAATTCTATGTGATTTGACGTAATGTGATTTTAGATTTCAAAATAGTAAGTAAATATTGTGAGCAATTTGACTAAAAGTTTCCATCAAAATTTTTTTTGTTAAAGTTAATATTATAGGGGTGAATTCAACAATGTGATAAAATTTATGTTAGGTTGGATCAAACTTAATTTTTTTAAGAAAATAAATCCAAGATCCAACCCATCATAAGTGGATTAGAGTTTATCAACCGGATTTTTTTTTTTTTAAATAATTCCTAAACTCGTCGATTTCGATTCGGGTCGACCACCCATGCACACATTATAAGTAGGTATAAATGGTTTTTAAAACTATCAATTATAAATAATAAACATAAATTGTTAAATACTTATGTGAGACGAGAAAATTTTGGGTGAGATAGACCCACCACATCTGCATTCTGATGTGATGCGTTTGCCCATACAAATAATGACACATGGAGTTTTAATTTAAAATATAATTTAAAATGCAATTTTAACACCCACTCTTCCTCACTTATTATCTTCTCTACCAGTTTTCATGCATCTCATTCTCTCTCTCCGCTGTCTTCTTTTCAAGCATCTTCTTCTTCTTCTCACTATTTAACACTAAGAATAGATTGTTAAATTATGTAACTAGAATGATATTAATTTCTATTTCCTCTTTTTCGGCATACTGTAGTCTTTTTTTTTTTTTTAAAAAAAAAATTAATATAAATTTGTAATTGCATATATCGCAACGAACCCTCTTTAGAAGAAGATAATTTCAAATCCTCTTTGGAGTAGCGGATGAGGACAAAGGAGTACAATATTCTTTGTTTGGGCTTAACTTATTTTTTGATCTATGGAAAATTGGTTGCAGATATATTCTCACTTACTGATTGTTGTAGATGTTTTGTAAAGTTAGTAGGAATTTGTTGGTTGAATGCCTCTTGGAGTTTTAATTCACTGCTGGATGTTGCTATTCGAATTCTTTTGACAGTCTTATGTATGGCATCTGGTTTTGATTAACCTGGAAAGCAGAGAAGGAAAAAAATTAAAGAAAAATAATTTAGAATTAAACTAAAATATATATAAATAAATAATAAGCATTAAGTTGTCAAATACTTGACACTTTAGATAGTGTACTTTTAAAATTAAAAACGAAGCATACAATTACAAATAGCACTCACTAGCTGCTCAAGAAAGCAATTTAACATGGATCATAAAAGAATTTCACAAGTGATGAGCAGAAAACCAAATCTCAAGAAGGAAGATCTGATTGAGCCTTCAGGACACCTGGATGGATGAAGGTCAAAAGGGACATTTTTATTTATGTTATATGAAAACAGCCATCATGATTACAAACAAAACGTTTTCAACAAGTGAAAGCGCTTCTTCAAGAAACACTGCTTTATGAAGCAAACCATCAAATATATATATTACTTGAGAATTCCATTATGAATGGAGCTTTCGAATGGCTGAAACAACATCAGTTATGGCCTTGAAATTCCGCCTTTCTTTGAGAAGCAGCTTTGCAAAGTCAAGAGCTTGCCTCTCACAGCCTGCACGCTTGCTAGCATCCTTAATTGATTCAAAATCCTCAACATGAGCTACACCTACAATCCTCCTGTAAATCAAATGATATAACATCATAATTACAAATTTACAAAGTATTTCAAATCAAAACATAAATAATTTTTTGATAGAATAAAATTTTAACAATTTGATTCTGCGTAAGCTAATTATGAAACAGACAGCTGTGTTGGTCAACCTCATTCACCACCCTACGATTTACATTAGTGATCTTTCTCAAAGGGAAACAAATAATTCAAGCTACGCACAATAACTCGTACTCAAATCCGATCGGGTCTAATCAAATCCAAAATCATCTCATGTCTTTCCAGAGATTGAATTTATTCCAGTTTTTTGGAATTTATTTCTGAGGAAATAGGATTATAACCAATAAAAAAAAAAGATGAGAGTTACAAAACCCAAGAGGAGAAAAGAAAGTAAACAGATATTTAACTTACCTTATCATTTTTGCAGCACCAAATCCAAGGGTGTCATGGAAAAGTTCTGTCATGAACGTTTCTTGAACACGCTGCTGAAGTTCAGGTTTGTTATAAATTTCAGGAAGGTATGCCTCACCAGAACCATCCTTGTGTTGATGCCAAAGTGCTGTGAACTTCTTTTGGAACTGGGTCCAAGTCTCTTCAATTGTCCTCAAAATCCACTCCTTGTACGTCTACACATCAATGTAAAATTTAGACATGACCCTTGACAAACCAATAAATAGAAAGAAAACCCTGCAAAAATGCCTATAAATTATCCATCCATGCCATTAGAAACACGGAACGCTAGTTGCTTGAATTCTTTACTGGAGTGATGCATAACCCAATCCAACCCCACACGCCCCTAGGCACTCCCCAAGTAGAGATATACAAAAGAATGAAAAGAATATGACCATGCAATCATGCTCTCATTTATCTCAAAAGTGGCAAATACAAGATTATAATAAGCATCATCACAAGAATGAAAGATACAGAGACATACTTTCCGGTCATTCCCTTCATCAGCGTGTCCATCTTGGGAAAAGAAAGCCAAAATCAAATTTCCTATAAAGGCTCCAATGTCAAAACCCATTGGACCATAAAATGCAAATTCTGGATCTATAACCTGAGTTGAACTAGGAGTGACCATAACAGAACCAGTGTGGAGATCTCCATGTATCAGGGCTTGTGCTCTTTCACAGAACCTATGGAAAAGGCAGCTTTGACATATTATAAGGGGAAGAGAAAAACAGAAAGAGCGAGAGAAAAAGAAAAAATCAGACAGAGTTGCCATATGCTACAAAAAGAAACAGTACTAATGAAGAAATATACATGGATTTCAACCCAGCAACTTCAAGCTTTAATGTATTATCCTCCCGAACAGCCTCAGCATCACTATCAAGATAAGGAGAAGTCCAATGGTTAAACTTAGATACTTTATAGGGGTCAGAGAAAACAACCTGCTCAGTGAGCCTGCATAGCTCCACATTCCCACAAAATTCAGCAACTGCAACAAGAATTAAAGCAAGGACATCAGCTACATTTGGTCAAACAAATTACAGTAAGTGATATGGGGACCAAGACATATGGAGTACATTTAAAAGAAGGGAGAACCAAAAATAATTACAATTGAAGGAAGAAATCCAACTCTAAATCCACAGATCAGTGGCAGAGCCACATACATGCCAGTGGAGGCAGTCGCCTCAGCTCAACTTGAAATTTTGTTAAAATATTCCCTATAAATTAATGAAAAGCTTGGTTTGTTAATGAGATAATGTTTGATTTGCCCCATTAAAATGAGGAGTATCTATCACTTTTTGTGAAAATTAAATTTTGCCCCCACTGAATCAAAGTTCTGGCTTCTCCACTGCCACAGATAGAACCACCAAACCAAATATATCAATAAGGCAATAATTCAAAAGACAAAATTGAAATATGTCATGTAATAATATAAAGATCTCACATATGGTTGCCATAAGATTTTGCAAAATCAACAAACTCCCAAATGTGAGAGAAAGTGAAAGTGATATATTATTCATATACCTAAAGGCCAATATGAGAAAAATATAACGCAAATTTTCGTAAAAGATATAAATGGTCTAAAAATTCTTACCAGAACGTTTGTGCTCTGTGGTGGTACGATATAGAAGAGATGTGTAGAAAAGTGTTTTCGCCATAAATTCTGATATGTGTTCTGCCAGGGATGGATACTCTATTCCAGCAATCAGCCCCTTTCTCAGGATAATATGAGGAGGTTCCAAGTACCGCATCCCAATCAAAGACATTGTGCGGTCAAAATGATAGACTTCAGGAACATGATCAGGGCACAATTGTCCCTGCTCTTTCAATGCTACCGCCTCAAAATATGCTCTTTCCTTTGTCATGGGCCATGATTCACCAATACAACGAACGTATGGAATAGCCTGCATACAGAAAATTACAAAAGCTAGCTAAACACTTGTACATGAGTCCTATATCTACAAGATCAGTCTTAAATTCAATTTTTTTCATCTAGTTTTCATATGCTAGTTAAAAACATGGTATAGCTTTTAGTAGAGACAAACGAATCTCAAAAACTCTTTTCAGAATTTTTGGTGGTTTTAGGTTGTATTTAGAATAGAGTTTTTGAAAAGTATATACTCTGTGGTGGTACGATATAGAAGAGATGTGTAGAAAACTATTTTGGAAAACTTTTTTAAAAAATTAAATTATTTATAATCTATAATATCCTTATTTCATTTCTTTAGTAAAATAATTTTAAAAAATTTATACATTAAAATAATTTTACAATTTTTAATAAAAACTGTCATGGCAACCAAACACCAAAAAACATTTTTTCAAAAATTTCACTTCTAAAAAGTAAAAACTCTATTAATATAATCTCTACTTAAAAAAACACTATTTAAAAAGCTACACCAAATGAAACCTAAAAGCAAGCTAGTCCATAACACAAAATCAAAACTCATTAGTTGCTATTAACAGAAATTAACATATCCAATATCAAAATCAAATCAGTGCTTCCACAGAAAGAACTTCCAGCAAAAGTGCTTTCAAAAAGAGCACCTAAAATCCGCTTCAACTTCCTAGAGAAGCACCTGCACTTATCAGGTGCTTCTCCAAAAGAAAGAAAAATCACACCTCGGATGCATTCATATCTAACTATTATACTTAAAGATAACGCAAAAGCAGAGAAATTTAAAATAAGCACCTGCTTGATAACGAAAGAACCAGAAGATCCGACGACGATGTAGACGAAATTAAGGTTGCCATCTCCGACTTCTTTGATCGTCAAGTCATCGAACTTGTTACCAAGCTTAGACGCCAAAGACGGCGTCGCTTTGATGTACTCTCTCAGAGACTTTTCGTCCAGTGGCCTAAACTCCGTGAACGCCATCTGCTACTTTGATCGGCTCTGGGGGTGTAATGAGAGAGTGAGTGGGGTGTCAATAATAGAATAATATTAGGGTTCCGAGGATAAGGATTAGTGCTAATTACAATAAGAGGAGTGAAAATGGATTGGAAAACATTATGTGGCGTGAATTATGCTGCTCCCCGTTTGTTTGGTCCTTTGAAATTGGTACAGTTAAAAGATTGAACTTTTTAAGGTTCATTGAACGTGGACTTGTTTTTATTGTTATTTTTACGTAGAATAGTTAATATGATTAAAATGATAAATTTAATTATTTATTTTTTAATAAATTCTTCATTTAAAATATGAAAAATTATATTATTAATAAAAATGCACATCAAGAAGAGTATATAAATAAATTATTCACTTTAATTTCTATTTTAATAAAATAATTTAATTAAATTAAGTTAGGACAGTAAAAAAAATAGAAACCTAACTTATCAAATAAAAACTGAGGGAATATTTCTTTTTTTAAAAAAATAATAATAATAGCATAATTTAATTAAAATGAGAATAATGAGCATTTTTTTAGCTTATTAATGCAGCTGAGCTGAGTTAACTTGTCGTGTGAAAGGAATCTTTCATTTTTCTCATATGACTTATGACTTAAAATTTGACCCCAAAAGATTAATTAAAATGTGATAAAAGTCGCACCTATGACAAACACGCAGGTGTCGGAAGCATTATTGAACCAATTGAACACGCCCACATATCAAATCAAATAGAAAGATCAAAAAATGAATAAAGGCATCTATACAACAATAACAAATATATCATAATTAATAATGTATAAGGGTGTGTGTTTTTCGATTCAGTTCAATTTTATATAGATTCGAACCAAATCAATCGAATTTAAATCGAATATAATTGAATTATATTGCTTCGGTTTAAGTTTCTAAAAATCATATATTTTTTATTTAATTTAAACTATTAAATTGTTCAAACTATAGAATTTATATAATTTAAAGAATATTTTTTTTTATTTGGGATTTTATTTTCAGTTTAACTCACACCGAAATCAAAACAAAATCGAAACGTTCAGATTTTGAATAAACATAAAAACCAAACCAAAATACAGTGACCGAACTAACTGAAACGATTTTTTCGATTTGATTTATCGATAAAGTTCGGATTTAATAATTTTCTATATCCCTCTAATAATAATTTATGTAGGAGGTAGCCTTAATATCAAATAAAATTTATACTACCAAGTTTATAAATTCTTTGTGTATATGATTTTTAATAAATTAATATTACACTAAGTATATATTTAACTTATGTCTAGCCAAAATCCATAACTAAAGCATATGTAAATCATATGATAAATTGATAATTAACAAGTTAATATATGATTTATCAAAATATCTGAATTCATTGATTAATCTAAGTATGTTAATTAATGTATGTTACTATTCCAAAATTAATTCAAATCTGAAAAGTTCTAAGTATGACTTGCGTTAGTGTCACGTTCGTTCAACCGTTCGAACGATTCTTTCCATAAAGTTCACATTCCTGTAGTGTTTGATAATGAAAATGTGGAACATTGTGGGTTTCTTCTAAGTTCGTCGGGCTTTCGAATGCCCTTACGTAAATTTCATGCGTAGAGTGCATTTTTCAGAGAAAAATATGAACAATATATGCATAAATTAGAGTCCACAACACATATAAATTAAAAAGTTCTTAAGATTTTTGGGTAGGATGTGTTATTTACCACTTTTAACATACATTATTCAATCAAAATCATTAAATAGGAACCATGGAAATCATGACTTGAACACAAACACTTAGAGTTAGAAAAATCTGGAAAAGTATTATATAAAAGATGATGAACTTAAATCAAGTCGAGAAAACCTCTATCTTTAAGAATTTATTATCCCTGTCTCGGTGCACCACATATCTCTTGTGGCTAATGTTCTCCCATGATACTTGGTTGTTTCTTGTAAAAAGGGTATTCATTTCTTCAAGAATTTGAACTAAGAAAAATAGTGGAAACTCTCTCACTTGTAAACTTCAGACTCTTTAATATGAATGAATCTATAAACTCAACAATGAATGAATCTAAGAATGAATTTCAAATGAAGACCCAATGGACTTATTTATAGACATAGAGGTAAGGTATCCATATGTCAAAATATATGACCCTCCAAACCTTTGAACTTTAAGGTTCTTATTAAAGATTATATCCTTTCATTCCTTGTATATAAACACACACACCTCTTTATATTTAGAAAAATCCTTACAAGAGAGACTATGAGATATAAAAAAAAATGATCCTTTTAAGAATGAATAATGACTGTAAGGAGCAAAGAGTGATGGCCAATAAAAGAGAAACTTCATCAAGCTTCTTCAACTGTAACTCAAGTGCATCAATGATCTGAATCAAACAAGTTGCACAATTTAGGAGGGTGTATTCAATCGAGATTTTAAAAGACTATTTTGAGTTAAATAAGTCTTGTGGTATTAATTAAAATATTTAAATAATATAAAAAGTCTTGTGGAATTGAAATTTTTAAAATTTTTAAAATCTATGTCCTTAAGAAATTATTAATTCCGCATCGGTGCACTATGGATCTCTTATGACTAACGTTCTTCCATTATACTTGGTTGTTTCTTGTTAAATGACACTTCTTTTTTCAAGAACTTGAACTAAGAAAAATAATGGAAACTCTCTCACTTGAAAACCTTAGACTATCTAATATGAATGAATTTATAAACTAAAAATAATGAATGAATCTAAGAATGAATTTCAAATGAATAACTCAAATGACTTATTTATAAACATGGAGGGTTGTCTTTATAAAGGTACACATATGTCAAAATATACGACTCTCTAATGAAATCTTTCAAGCCTAAGGCTTATATCATTTCTTATTAAAAAACATATCATTTTTCATGGAACCCTTTTAAACACAAAGGGTTATGTTCTTTCTCATTAAGGATATATCATTTCATTCCATATATATATATAGATATATATATATATATATATATATATATATATATATATATATTATATATATATATATATATATACACACACACATACACACACATCCCCTTTTATATTTAGAAATTTTCTTACAATCCCCCAAAATTTTCTAAATATTAATGTAGACACTTAAGAGAGTTTCCTTGAAATAAAACTTCATCGAAATAGGTAGCTTTCTCCTTGAACATTTCCTAATAAATGACTAGAGGTTTAATTTGGCAAACCATTGACCCATAGTCTTGAATTATTCCACCGTTAGTGTAAATCGAGATAATAGCCATCACACAGCTTCATAGGGAATCCAGCCTTTAAAATTATCATGGAATCGACTTCACTTCTTACTTGAAATAGGTAATCTACTATAAAAGGTAATTTGTCTTTACCTCTATTAGGATTTTTCTCCTAATATAGTAATCATTAAAAGTCTTTGTTTATCCTATTATTAACAGACAGCACTCTACGTCATCAAAGGAATGAAAAAAATATAAAACTCCACAGTGTTTGACATGAATTGCACAAAAGAGTAAAAAAACTCTACAGCCCCAACACATCAGCGAATTTACGACCCCGGAATCAAACATTACACACACTAAAACTGCACTGTTTTGGCGCTAATGGGCAATACAGTTCAAGTCTGATTTTTTACCAAAAAAAATCCTCAGTTGTTCCTTTTGAACCTAAATCTTGGGATCTCAAGTCAGGTAGGTTTGGTTTCCACAGTGACAATTCTTAATTTATAAGTTTCAAGCTCATTTCTCTCGATGAGTTCTAAACTTCCTCTCTAGGTAAACTTTTGCTAAGTGGATTCGCTAGGTTTTCCTTCGACTTGACATGAGAGTAATTGTCTTATGGTATTTTATCTTCGACGTATGTGTTGAGACTTACCATTATACATTGTATTTTGGGCTCTCCTAATAGCCAATTGAATATCACAATATATACTTATAGCTGGCACCGGTTTAGGCCAGTTTGGAATATCCTTTAAGATATTTCGAAGCCACTTTGCTTCTTTCGCTGCTTTGTCTAATGCTATGAACTCAAACTTCATAGTAGACTGGGCAATGCCTCGAGGATTTTCATGACACAACTATACCACCGAGTGTAAAAATAAATCCACTCGTGGATTTAGAATTCATTGTATCAAATATCTAGTAAACATCGTTGTATCCCCCTAGAACAGCAGGATATATCGTATAATACAAACCATATTTTGAAGTTTCTCTTAGATACCTCAAAACTCTTACTATAGTTTTCCAGTATTTATGTCATTAATTACTCATATATCTATTAAGCATGTTTACGTCTAGAGTGATATATGGTCGTGTGCAATTTGTGAGATACATCAGACTCTCGATGATTCTCGAATATTCTAATTGTGATACTCTCGAACTAGTATTCATTGACAGTGAATAGTTGGATCCATCAGAATTTTAGCTACATTTAGATCTCATTTACTATATTTCTCAAGTATTTTCTCAACATAATGAGCTTGAGATAATATGTATCCTTCTATTGTTCTAAAAATCTTAATTCCTAAAATCACATCAGCCACTCCTAAATCATTCATATTAAATTTGCTGGTTAAAGTTTTCTTGGTAGACTGAATCATCTTATGATTACTACCAATTATCAGCATATCGTCAACATAAAGACACACAATGACATATCTTTCTTGAGTTGATTTAGTGTACATATACTTATCACACTTATTGATTTTGAATCCACTTGACAATATTTCTTGTCAAATTTCTCATGTCATTGTTTATGTGCTTGTTTTATTCATATAAGGATTTTACATGTTTGCACACTTTATGTTTTTGTCCAAGAACATTGAAACCTTCTGTTTGTTTGACCGGTGCTTACGCACGCGTATAACGCAAGCGCACGTATCGTTCAAGTAGTATAAAAAGTATCAATCCCACGATGACTTAATACCTAATCTATTAATTTTATGAGGTCAAATGATTACTAGTATCTAACAGGTTGTTTGATTGATTTGAAATGGTGATGATTCTAAATTTAAAAACAAGTAAATGAAATTACACGAAGGTCGGTTTAAGAAAATTCAATATTAAGAACTATCTAGGGTTGTGAATCTTTCTAATATCTTTTAAAAGATGAAGTGGTTATTTAATGTTTGTGTAAATAATCGGTTTACTAACCTGAAACACTAAATTATGCGAAAGCCTCTGTCGATGGTCAGACGCAAATACACAGTTTAACCCAATTGAACCATATGTCTATGTCAACCAAATTATATGGATTCATTAAGTTTAAGTTCCAATTATGGCTACCCCCGCCCGACAGGTATATGTATATCCTGTAAGGAAATCTATTAAAGGGTTATCTATCCTCAAGGAAGATCGTGGGCTATTAAGTCTAAGGCTGAAACCTAAAATTCATTTGTCAAGTTTATTTTAGATTTACCATATCAATCTTATTAATGGCCAATTAACAAGACGCATTAAGCTTAAGACTTAATAAGTAAACCTGTAAATTACCCAAACTATAAAATAACCTCTTATAAACCGGTGATATTAGAATTCATCACAACCCCAGATAACTAACTTAGTTACGACACATAACTAGGGCTTTAAAAGACATAAAGTAAAAATACTGAAAAGTAATTGCGGTAAAATAAAAGCTGAAAAGTAAATTACAATAAAATAAAATGCTAAGGTAAAAGGATCAACTTTTACTATTACTAATTTAGATATCTCTTTTAATATAATATATTAACTTGTGATTATTTTACCAACTGTCCATATAGGCGGTAACCTAATTAAGTCAAATTAAGTCTAACCAGCCATAAAGGCGGAACCAAAATAAACCTGCCATATAGGCGGTAAGAAAATTTAATTACCAACCGACCAATCTGGCGGTATCCTTGATTAGTCAGGTTTAAACCAGATTAAAATGAATTACCAACCGACCAATATAGCGGTATCCTTTTTAAGTCAAATTTTAAATAGTGAATATATTATATTTAAGGGAGATTAATCTAAATAGCAATAGTAAAAGAATTACCTTTCACCATAGCATGGGGAAGTTACCTCATCATGGTGAATAGTAAAAACTGTAAAAAGTAAATAAAGTAAATTATTATTATTACAGAACGTAATTAAAATTAATTACAAAACTAAAATTTAAAAGAAACTAGATAGAAAACTCCATATTTACATCAGAGAAATTAGAGAGGAATGTACATTTGAAACTGAAACATCGAGCTCAATTTATAGGCGCGGATAAACTCTGGGCGTCGCGACGCCAAAGGTTATAGCGTCGCGACGCCGGTCTCTTTTGGCGTGGCATGCTGAGGGCTTGACACGTAGCGATTCTGGATAAGGAGATAAGGCGACACGTGGCAAGGCGGCTGAGAGATCAATGATTGCGACATGTGGCGGCTCGTGATTGGTTGATTTCATATTCTTATCTGAAACGTGTCAATTGCGGATAAGTGAGTCAATAATTACGCTGAAGTGGCGACACGTGGCGATTGTGACTGTCGGCACCATAGAATGATGACACGTGGCACGCTATGATTGGCTGATGATGACGTGGCGGTGACGTGGTACGTTGACTCGATCAACTGGTGATTTGGATGATGATGTGGAGTGACACGTGGCGACACATGGTGATGGCGATTGACGGCACCGTATGATGATGACACGTGGCACGACGCACGTTAACAGATCGACTGTGATGGTGACACGTGGCACGACGCATGTTAGCAAAGTCAAACTTCTCAGATTCTGACTTATGGACCTGGCGCATATTAGCATGGATCGGCGCACGTTAGGCGTCGCGACGCCAAAGGCTTGCGCATCGCGACGTGAGAAATGACCATTTTGCCCTTTTCGTCCGTTTTCACTATTTTGGCCCCAAATCACCTCCAGAAAGTCCTGAAACTTTATTTATCTACAAAATAACACAAAACACATCAAAATATTCAAAAAAACTCAGGAAACTATACAAAATATTAGGTTAAATGAGTGGGAAATAGTGATATAATTACCACTCATCATTGTTCCATATAAATCTCTTCATCTAATTCACAATTTAAGAATGTCGTCTTTACATCCATTTGATGTATTTCAAGTCCAAATATAGTCATTATGACTATAAGCATTCTTATTGAAGTTATATAAGTCATTAGTGAATATGTATAAAAGTAATCAATGCATTATTGTTGTCTATAACTCATTTATGATAGGTCTTTCCTTATACTCATCTATTGATCTGTAATATCCAGAAATTCAGAAACTCTTCCGGAAGGATTTTATATTATAGATCGGGTCTCGAAATGAGACTATATCAGAGAATAAGAGCTGAAGTGTTGAAATATAGCTTGAAATATTTACAAAATAAAGATTTGATATATTGGAAATTGCGTGACATAAAAGAACGCTTACACGAATTACGCATATTATTCTATACATAGAAATTTTATTATTTTAGTTATAAAAATCACAAATACACTCCGATTGAGCTAATTTTTAAATCATCAAACTCGTTTTTCCTAGATGAACAACTTTCATGTTGAACATATTTCGAAATTTGTAGCAGAATAACCTCAAAATTATGAATTTCCAAAAGATACCCAATGATAGGGGCCTGTTTGTAATGCGCAGGGACTGGAATGTAATTTCAGAAAATTTTCTATTCCAGAAATCAAAAAAATGACAAAAAAAAAAACAAATCTCCCAATTCGACCTTACCCCCCCGAATCACATTCTTGAAGGTGCTGGTCACGCCGGCAACCACCCCTCCACCTTGTGGTGGCCGACGGCAACCCTCAGGTTGTCAGAAACAGCGGCTGGAGAAAGAGAAATGCCCGCGCATGGGTATTCTGATCCCAGCTCCTCTTTTCGTTTCACGACTCGAGCCACCAGCCAAATCGAAGCTCTTGGAGAGTACTACAAGTTGACGGTGATGAATTTTCTGTTACGTGCATGGTTGCACGCAAAACGAGAAGAAAAAACTATGAGAAATAGTAATATTGAATTAATAGTATCTTCGATCAAAATTCCGTCGATTCTACCTTGTTCGTGGGATTGTTTGGAGTCCGTATATGCCTCGAAATCTTGGTAAGACCTCTCGGTAAAAATCCGTTAATTTCCAATTTTCTATTAAAAGTTCGGATGTTTCCAGTAGCTTTGTAGAGTAGCATAATGATATAAATTGAATTATTTGAGTATTAGTATATTGAATATGTGCATTTGGAAGAATCCGAGAGAAATCAGAGCGAATTTGATCGATCCGATAAGTAAAGCAAGTTTCTGATAAAATCGAATTTCACACGCATTTGTGCTTTGACGAATGTAATTAGGGATATAGCTTAAATATAATGAAACTGAAATCACTGAAAATAGATTTATTTGGGTTTTCCCTGAGAGTTGGGGAGTTTATTCTTTCAGTAAGTTTTCCATGATTAACGACCTTAACCGTCTGTATTTTGTGTTACATTTGGGGAAATAGAGAGGATATCATGGACTCCAAGTAAGTACATCACTGTGAAATCGTCGTAGGTAGACAAGGTACGATGGTTGATTGTGTGTTTAGATATGTGTATAGATTGAAGGCTCATAAAATAAGTAATAGTAGGTATGGAGTTTTAGAAAGCTGAGAGTTTTAAGAGGTACATACAATGAGATTAGTAAAGAGCGGATATAGAAACAAATTGTCCGAAGATATGCATAGTGTCGGGTTTCTATATAGCAAGCTATAAGAGGAACGAATATGAAATCGACACTTGAATTCCAGTTATAGATGTACCAGCTTTAGTGTGAGTCTTTGATGTCACAGTGACGCGCATTCTGGTAAAGAGGATTAAAAGTAAACATAGTTTATGTTTTTGTGATTAGATTTTTGAGGAGTATAACCAATAACTTATGTAGTCAAACTCCACACTGAAGATATGTTTCCTAGTTATGCGTATGATAATTGTTTTGGTAATGACATTATGTTTCATTGATTTTGTTTGATATATTGTTATGTTTAAGTTTTAATAAGCTAGTTTCAGCATGAAAATTTTAGTATAAAATGTCGCTTCATTTTCAAATATAAGCATATCTTCAAGTAAAACATATTGCAGTACTCGAGATGTAAAAGAGTTTTAATGAAGTTTTCCAAACTACAGCTTGGTTTTTGAGCTGGAACAGTTTTGATCTGAGTGTGGGTCCAGTTGTATGAAATATGTTGATATGTTTGATGACACATATGAGAACTTTTCATATGGATGTGTTTGTTGAAATAAGGCACGAGCCCACTTTGTATGTATGAGACGACTGAGATATCAACAGCTTGTGAATGATTGTGGCTGTTCAACTGATGTGTATATGGATCATTGCATTGCATCGCATCACATTAATTACATGTTCATTTGGTTTCTATGATAATGCATATGTATTTTGCATACTCAAATAGAGACACAATGCACATGGATAGATACAGATTCAGGACCAGGACCAGGAGGACTGCGATACGTAACAACCATGGATCATAGTTTCAGTGATATGGAAAAATACAGATTCAGGATTAGGGGGACGACGATACATAACACCAATAGTATTGGGGTTTTGGGCGATGGGCGCAGCGGAAGCGCGGTTCGGGCGAAATCGTAATTTAAAACTTTTTCAAATTATCGAATAAATTATTCAATATCTATTATGAATAATTTATTCATATTTCACCTAAACCTATTTATTCATTATCAAATATCAACATAAATAAGGTTGAAATGTCGCGAAACTTTTACGAAAATAATTTTTCCGCAAAATAACGTAAAACGAGTTTTTGACCGAACCGACTACCTGAAACTTATGGGGAGTGCCCATGTCAGCCCCAATAGTGTCAGGGCAGTTCATGGGCTCCTCGAACAGTGACAGATTAACTGTTTGGGCAGCCCTCACCCGGTTGACTCAAAAGTCACCCGGTAACGTCGTTTTTTGGCCGTTTTCGCTTATTTCAACTCCGAAATAATTTCCGGAAATTATTCCAACACCCAATATACATCCAATACATTCAAAAAATACATTTTTCATCAAAAAAATCAGTACACTTCCAGGTCTGAACCAGTAACTGAATTTGCCAAAATTTAATGCTTTAATCCAAAATTTCCAAGATTAATCTAATTAATCAAGACACCAACCAAAGTCACCACATATGAACAACCCAAGAACAATTCTAGGTGCCACAAGAGTGTTCATAACACTCTAAAATAGAAACTCATCATCAAATGATTAATTTGGATACAAATTACACTAATTTCACCCAAATCTACCTCACATATGCATTTCACTTCCATCTCCATCATCCACAAACAAAAGCCCCAAAAAATTCAGATTTGAAGGAACCATAAAACCTTTCTAAATCATCAAGAAACAAGAAATCAAATTTTTAAGCTTAGGGTTAAGTAGATTACATTTTAATCTCTTGAAATCCCAAACTTTTTTCTTGAGTTTTCCTTCAATTCTTCATGGATTTATGAAATAAATTTCCAAACCCATTTTTTTTTTGAGGTGTTCGGCCATGGCTAAGGTTATAGGAAGAAGAAAACAATTTTTCTTTTTATTTCCCTCTTGACCGACTTTTAGGGGGTAATTTTGGGATTTTAAAATTTTAATCATATTAAAATTATATCAAACTTTATATTCACTAATTAAAATTGAACATATAAAATTTAATCAAAAATATGCCATGTGTTCCAATTATATATCACTATTTATCATAATAATTATGACAAATGGATAAGAAATTTAATTTTAAATTATTTAATTATTTAACAATTAAATAACTAAATAATTAAACAATATCCATATATATATATATATATATATTTTATTTACATTAAATAACAAATACATATATTTGTGGCATGTGTCAAAATCTCATTTGACGAATAATTAATGTGTATTTAATCGTATTATGTATCAAATACAAATACACAATAATTATTATCGGAAAAAATCCCCTAATACATGTGTTATCGTTTAACCGATTAAACGATTCGAATTAACTCACTTAATCCGATGAAGTATTATGAATAATCCGTATTATTCATATCACGTTGCCCAAGTGCTCAACGAGTACACTTCATATTGTGAGACTCTCTAAGTTTAGGTTTATCCGTCACGAAATCTAATTTCGTGTCCATAATCCACCCACTCATGGATTATGACGACCACAGATAATCTCGCTAAACTATGTAAGCCGAGGTCATTGCATACGTGTAATCCCTCCGTCACAGGCTATCCATATTATACCTGGGGTATAGATAAAAATGTCAAACCATTTCGGTATAATATAGTCGACTTTCAATTTATGATATCTAAAAAACACTCGGAACTGATTTCCAAAGTTATACCACGGCCATGGATTTACTAGATCGTAAACACGTGCGGATGCCTATGCCCTGTACACAAGACTGAAGAATCGTGGACATGTCGACATGAGATGTGCACTTTGAAACTTGACGGTATATTCTATGTTTCCTAAGCACAACTCGGATAGCCTACGACGAATGGATTGTTAAACATATGTGATGACCTCGACTTGTATAGTTCAGAAAGGTCGTTCGTGTTCTTCGCGAATTCGGAGGTGGTCGAATTGCGTACATATTAGCCAGGCTTATATGACGAACATGTCTGAACTTAGAGAGTCCCAATATGAACTATGAAGTGTACTCGTTGAGCACTTGGGTAGCCGATTTTTTTTTATAAAAGATAATATTCGATATTATAACTATCAACTAAGATAATCAAATATTATTGGATAACATCGATTATTTACTTTGACCTTATTGGATTAATTGGATTAATTCAATAATTACACAATGGCTTAATTGTAAAATCATAATTATCTCTACCATTTGAGGATATTATGGTAATTGTAAGTATGTAATAATATGTGGTTTTGGCTTGATTTAATTGGATTAAATCAAGGTGGCAAATATTTAACTAATCCATTTCCTAATCATTGGCTTGATTTAATTGGATTAAATTAAAGTGGGAGACAATGGAGATTAGTCATATATAATTACACATATTTGGACAAATTGAATTAAGCCCACTTAAAAGTTGATTATAACTTTTATTAATTAAAAATTACCTAAGTTTTGCTATAAATAGCAAGCTTTGGGAAGGTTTTAATTACAAGTAAAAAATATAAGTATAAGCAAATTCTTGAGAGATTAGCCTAAGTTAGAGAATTATTTAGAGAAGCTTGTGAGGTATCTACAACATTTCATCTAGGAGAAATCAAGATTGGATCTTGAAGTCAAGCTTGCACACCTTGGAGGTTCTACAACAATTTCAACAAAGGAGAGGTAGATTAGATCTTGCATCAAGCATACTAAGTAAAGTTTGATCTTCTCCTAAGTTATGTTTATTTGTGTATTAAATGCATGATCACATAGCTTAATGTTGAATAAGGCTAATCAATTGTGTTAGGATACTTTAGAAGTATAAACACAACATGCTTATAATTTGGTCAAATATGTTCATGTTGGACATGGAACAATTAATTAGAGTTTGAAACTCTATTTTAAAGCTTAGAGCTATGGCTACCATTCTAGAATCACTTGACCACCTTTGGGTGACCTAGAATTGTTCACGAGACATTTCTTATTGGGATTCTAATTTGATTAGTGTATTGGATCCAAAATTTACGCAAGTGCGTATTTAGAATAGATTTTTATTCTATAACATGTGTTTATGTTGGTTTTGAAATTAAAAATTATTTTTGGGTGTTTTTGAAGTGTTTAGGGAAGACCGAAAGCTATTAGTGAAGCATATAAAAGAAAAAAAAAAGGTTCAGCAGTGCGCGCTACAGTGTGCGCGCATGTACGCGCACTGCGCGCGGGAATTTTGTTTGGCTTCATTTTAGAGTTTATGGACTCCGATTCAGCCCCGATTTTTTCCTATACACTCGTAATAGAATATAGTATTTCATTAAATAATTTAAAATTATACCCATACTTGATATCCATGGGTTAGACCTGTTGCCACCTTCCGGGTGGGATGAAGAGCAAGGTTCACCTCGAGAGGGTGTAAGTGATGGACAAACAATGGAGATAGGAATATATGGAAAAGTAATATTTCCAAAACCACCGCAGCAAATGACAAAGCACCTCCGACCACTGTATGTAAAGGCAAAAGCGAATGGAATACCAGTCACCAACGTGTTAATCGATAACGGGGTGACCATTAACGATATCCCAGTTAGGATGTTCGGACGATTAGTTAAGTCAGAGGATGATCTCATCCCTACAAAAGTAGTGCTCACAGGCTTCAATGGGGGAGCAAAAACAGCTGAAAGAGTCGTCCCATTAGACTTACATGTATGAAGCACCACTAAGACAACAATATTTTTTGTTATAGAATGACCAACCACGTATAACATGTTTTTGGGTCGAGATTGGATCTACGGCAGCCGATGTATTCCTTCTTCTCTCCATCAATGTCTGGTTTTTTGGAATCAGAAGGACAAAATGGAAGTGGTGCATGCCGATAATAGACCTTTCGCAGCAGAAACAAATTCGACAGAATATTTCATGTATGAAAGAAATTACGGACCGGCCAGAGTGTCAGACGAAACGGGAAATCCTTCAATAGTGGCCCAAAATGACGAGCCATACACTGCAGAGTTATTAAATGATTTATTCATACAAACAAAGCCAACTATAGTGGCATTTGAAAGATCAACATCCGGCCATGAAACCAGTAATTCAAATGAAGAAGGGCGAATAGATTGAAGAACATGCCGCACTCGGGGCTATCAGAGCCAACTTAATGGCTTATGTGAGGGAACATGAAATTGAAATCGCTATCCATGATGCAATCTCGGCCTTAAAAGGGAAATTGATAACGAATCAGATAGAAGACAGAATAAGAGAGGCATGCGGGGTGGATTGCTTGGACGAAGGAAAAAATGAATTGGACAAACAACCAAGGGGGAAAGAAGAAAAATTAGAATGCACTCTGAATGAATATCATAAGGCAAGCATTACAAGGGCACAAGATGTATTGGAAGAAGTGGACTTGAGAGATGATAGTAACATGCCTCGAGACGTGTGAATGACGGTAAGTAATAAAAACGATAGGTCAGCAAGCCAAACCAGTAAGGCGATCAATGGTATGAACCCGACCTTATACGCATGGCTAAGAAATTTCGCCTCGATCTCATCTCTCGAAATGATCAAGGCGAATTTGGGGGACAATTGTTAACAGAAAATAAAATTCTCCCAATGACGAAAAGGCTGAAAGAATCAAAGGACGAAAATGATGACATATCTAAGGACGAAAAGACATGACATCATTATGGGTAGGACGACGAATGATTCGGTCCAGAAAGGCTCATCCCATGACGATTCAAAGACTGGGAAAAGAATCGTGAAGAATGAAAGAAACACTTCCAGAGCGATTGGCCATTTATGAGATATATTCGACGGTTATGGCACAAATTGGAGGTGACCTCCACGATTTAGCAAGTTACTATATGGGCCAAATTTGGACCTAAGGGTAAAATCGATATTTCACCCATGGGCCAACCACGAAACCAGAGATCCAGGGCCCACTATCAAATCAAGTTTAAAAAACCAATATCGGGCCGAGAGACCATACCAACCCAAAGCCCATCGCCACTGATGGATCAAGATAGGGGTGTTCACGGGTCGGGTCAGGTCGGGTTTTTTGAAATTTTGTTAGACTCGATCGGGTCGGGTCAAGGGAAAATCGGGTCACGGGTCGGGTCACGGAGAAGTGGAACCTGATCGGGTTCGGGTCGGGTCGTCGGGTCATTTTAAAAAAAATAATTTTTTTTAAATGAATTAATTATTTTGAAATATTAATATTAGTTATTTTATGTCCTAAAAATATCATATATATAAAGTTTTAATACAAAAAAAGTAATAAACAAATGAAATAATAGTAAAAACTTTAAAAATAATAATAAATATTTTAGAAAAATAATAAAAATTTTAGAAAAATAATATATTTGTATAGGGTCGGGTCGGGTCGGGTCAAGGGGATCAAACCCGTTGCGCAACCCGAAAATTTCGGGTCGGGTCAAAATTTTGTAAATTTTTTATGAACCCGCGCGGGTCGGGTCGGGTCACGTCGGGTCGGGTCGGGTCGCGGGTTGACCCGACCCTATGAACACCCATAGATCAAGATCAGGATAGCCTACAGACTCACCAGTTATCAGATTGGAAAAATGCCTAAACTTATAAACCTCACCTATTAAATCAACAGTTATAGAGAGAAAGTCATAAACTCCACCATTAAGTCAACAGTTACAAAGATTCCAATGGGTAGGAGAAGGTTAATTGACCCTCACTGGAGGACTTATAAAAGAGAGGGGTCATAACAAGGATGAGGGGGGAACATTTACACAGTTCTACAAGCATATCACCTGAGAAATAACAGCACCCTGCATGGCAAACAAACAGAGATAAAGGTAACTTCAGGCCTTATTCTCCATACTTTCGTCTTATCCATACTACTAACTTGAGCATCGAAGTGCCTACGGCATCCACCACACTGGTGGCCAGTAACCTCCACGCTCATACTACCCTTGTTTTGCAGGTTCGCTAGTGCCCGTAAAATCCAAATTCTCGATTGTGGGTCTCTGATGAAAACTCGTATCCACTATTTGGCGCCCACCGTAGGGCCTTAGCGAATTATAGCAAACGAAGATCACTCAATTCAGTCTCTACAAAATGATTGCTAATGGCTACTGGCAATGAACAGACGCCATACCCTATGGCGACACAGTTAGCCATGCTCTAGGAATGATTACAAGCTTTAGAAGAAGATAATCTGACCATGCGAAACTCCAATGTGAATCTACAGAAGCAGCTGGAGTAGTTATCCTCAACTTCTCAACATCACGACATCCCTGATCAAGCCAAAAATCCAAGCAATCCAACAGTCCCATCCGCATCTGATGGGCTGGTTGACGACAACCCACCGATTCCCATGGTCCGAGGAATTCCTCGACTTCCTTCGTCTCGACCAACTCAGCAAGTTGCGTCCACCATAAGAAGAGAAATGATGGAGTTCAAAGAAGCAATAATGTCTAGACTACCGGGGGTACATTGCCAATTATGAAGAGCAGAGTTGGAATGAATTCTGATACTTCGTTCGTAGAGACAATTGTAGATGTCGAACTGCCTCGAAAGTTTAGCCCTCCCGAAATGAAGCTATATGACAGTTCCACGGATCCAAACGACCATGTAATACACTACAAGTACAAGATGTTGTCAACTAGCTTAGTATCAAGCCAATGGGAAGCTGGAATGTGCAAAGGCTTCGAAGAAATGTTGGCAGGACCAGCCCTTACCTAGTTCATCAACCTACCCTACAGATCCATCGAGTTGTACCAACAACTAGCAGATAAGTTTGTGCAACATTTTGTAGGTTCTTGTAAGCTTGAGAAGACTACAGATGATCTCAATACCATCCAACATAGGATATGTGAGTCATTGCGGAGCTACGTAGCTCAATTCAACAAATAAAGAATAAATATTTCGGATCTCCACCAACCTACAGTAGTGGAGGCCTTCAAGAATGGACTGCTCTACGAAAGTTGTCTCTACAAAAAACTTACCAAGTTCCGATGCTACATAATAGACCAGACCATGGCACGGGCCCAGATTGAAATAAGATGGGAAGAGGACAAGAGAAATAAAAGAAGAGAGAACACCTCCAGCTCGCAAAATGATAGAACGCTTGCTGCCTCCAAGCGGTGCGACATGGTCCATTGTCACCTTACAGAAAGGAAAATCTAACAGAGAATGGAGCATAGATCTTTCCATAAAGATTTCGACAGGCGACCACGACCTTACAAATCGGAAGGAAATGCCCGCGAGCAGACCCAGGCTCACAGACTATAATTTTACGATTTCCCTGTGGGAATTGGTTTCGGTCCTCAAGAAAATGGGAAATGAGGTAAAATGGCCCCCACGCTCCAGGGAGAGCTCCCCAAAAGACACCAGAAAGTGGTGTGAGTTCCATCGAGACTACGGCCATACGACGGAAGAATGTGTAACATTGAGGTTGGAGGTACCAGAGCTGTTAAACAAGGGATTTCTGAAGGATCTGCTCACGGAAAAAAGGGAAAGCCACATTGGCACGAAGAGATGAGAGAGACGGTCAAGGAGAGGCTCCAACCCCACCTCCACCAATTAAAAACACGATTAATGTCATTTCAGGAAGATCAGAAATTAGTGGTGTGTCATATTCAGCGGCCAAATGACATTCAAGAGCTCTTGCAAATAGTACTCCCTATAATACAATGTCAGTGGAGAGGATGTTTACAAACTTAACTATGGAGTTCCCAGACGATGGAGATTCCTGTAATTTGAATCCACACCATGACGCACTAGTTATCTCTTTGCAAGTGGCAAACTTTATGATCAAACGAGTGTTGGTCGACACAGGGTCTTCAGCCAACATCATTTTCGCCGCAGCCCTCGCAGATATGGGGGCCGAGTTGGAGAAGATTAACAGATGGACGACGATATTGATTGGATTTAATGGAGAACAGAAATTTACAATGGAATAAATATCACTCCCAGTTTACGTCACGGGAGTAAACAAAATGACCACGTTCTTGGTCTTGGACAACCCCTCAGCCTACAATCTCATTTTGGGCAGATTTGGATTCATGAAATGAGGGCGGTGTCTTCCACCTATCACCAAGTTCTAAAGTTCCCTACCAGATGAGGGATTCAAGAGATTAAAGGCGATAAATCCGCATCCAGGAGCCGCTACCAAACAACCTTGAAGGTGAAAACCGAGTCTGCATATCAATTACAGAATGGGTCTCTCAACACAGAGCTGACACTACCAAGCCTAGAGGAGCTTGACGAGATCCAGATTCACCCTCAACATGCGGATCATAAGGCACAAATTGGAGCAAACTTAGATCCCGAGCTAAGAGCCGAATTGATCGAATTCTTGAAGAGGCGACACGACAGTTTCGCGTGGTCTCACAAAGACATGATGGGAATCGACCCCGAGTTGATTACTCATGAACTCCATATAGATCCAGACTACACCCCAGTCAGGTAGAAGAGAAGGAAGTTCACCCCAGAAAGAAATCGAATCATTGATGAGGAAGTTCAGAAATTGTTACAGAATGGAGCTGTCAGGGAAGTTCAGTTTCCGGAGTGGCTTGCCAACGTGGTTGTCGTCAGAAAGAAGAATGGAAAGTGACGAGTCTGTATCGACTTTACGGATCTGAACAAAGCCTGTCTGAAAGATTCATTCCCTCTACCACACATAGATTTGATGGTCGATGCCACAGCCGGGCATGAATTATTGAGTTTCATGGATGCATATTCAAGCTATAATCAAATCCTCATGCATCCAGGCGACCAAGAAAAGACAGCATTCGTCACCAACTGTGGCATATACTGCTACAAGGTTATGCCATTCGGACTGAAAAATGCTGGGTCCACATATCAATGTCTGGTCAACAAAATGTTCTCCAAGAAAATTGGGAAGACAATGAAGGTTTACATAGACGACATGCTGGTGAAGTATTCTAAGTCAAAACAATATCTTGAGCACCTGGAAGAAGCCTTCGACATAATGGACAGGTACAGAATGAAGTTAAATCTTACTAAATGTGCTTTTAGTGTCGCTTCAGGGAAATTCCTAGGTTACGTGGTCACTCAACGTGGAATTGAAGCAAATCCAGAGCAGATCAAGTCTATCCTTGCAATCCCTTCTCATTCGAACCCAAAAGACGTCATGCGACTAGCAGGGAGGATAGAAGCACTTAACAGGTTCATCTCAAAATCTATAGACAAGAGCTTTATGTTCTTCTCGACCTTAAAAAAAGCTAATAACTTCGAGTGCACTCCCGCTTGTGAAAAAGCTTTGTAAAGACTCGAGCGATATCTTACCACTCCATTGTTGCTGTCAAAGCCACTCGACAACGAGAGGCTATTTCGTTACCTGGGGGTTTCAGAACACGCGGTTAGTGCAGTCTTGATCAGAGAAGAAGTAGAGGCACAACTCACAGTCTACTACGTGAGTAAAGCGCTGATGGGAGCAGAGTCACGCTACCCACTAATGGAGAAATTCGTGTTCGCTTTGATAATGGCTGCAAGAAAGCTTCGACCCTACTTTCAGGGGCATCCAATCACAGTGTACACTACGTATCCTTTAAGGAGCATACTCCATAAACCAGAGTTGTCAGTGAGACTGATGAAATGTGCAATTGAACTTGGGGAACACGACATCACATATCAGCCCAGGACAGCCATTAAATCACAAGCCTTAGCGGACTTCATAGCCGACTTTACCACCAGCCTACTTGCTGCAGCTGAAACAGAAGTCTGTTGTATCCGTTCGACCATTCCATGGAAACTTACTATCGACAGATCTAGTAACAAAAAGGGTTGTGGCCTGGGCATAATGATTACCACTCCGGAGGGCGACGTTCTACAACAAGCAATCAAATGCGATTTCAGAGTCACTAATAACGAGGCAGAATATGAAGCGTTGATTGCAGGGTTTCCCTGGCCAAGGAACTCGGAGCTAAAAAGGTAGAAGTAAAGTCTGATTCACAACTGATTGTCAATCAAATTCAGGGATCGTATCACGAGAGAGACCCACAGATGGTAACCTATTTGCAAAAGGTAAGAGATATTCAGTCGACGTTTGAGGAACTCACTATAACCCAAGTCCCAAGAAGTGAGAATTCCCAAGAGGATGCACTGGCTACCCTCGGTTCAACGATGCAATGAGACAAACCACAATCAATACCGATAGTGTACTTGAATTGGCCAGTAATTTGGAAAGAAGAGAAAAAGGTCGTCTCAAACTATTCAGCCGACTCGTGGATGACACCGATAATCAAGTATCTACAAGTAGACCTGGCCGCCGGTTCGGTTCCGGTTCGGAACCGAACCGAACCGGCCGGTTCTCGGTTCCACAAGTGTGGAACCGGAACCGAACCGGTTAATTCCGGTTCGGTTCCGGTTCCACACTTAAGTGGAACCGGACCGTAAACCGAACCGGAACCGAACCGGTCGGTTCCGGTTCGGTTTACGGTTCCCCTTTCGGTTTTTTTTTTTTTTTTTTTTTAATAATAAATTTTAAAAAATAGAAAAAATTCTATAATCGTAATGTTTTTTCATACTATCACATCATTTTTATAGAATCTTTTTTTATAAAATTCTTTTAACATATAATTTTTTTTATAACCAACTATTGGCTAGTGTTTTCTTTATATAAGCGATGTGGGATATTTGTTACTTGGCTATTGTGTCCCACATTGCTTTTATAAAGAAGTCAATAACCAAGAGTTGGTTATAAAATGGATATGGATATTCATGTTTTGGTATTACAATTTTAAACCTCATTAAGTCATAATTATTAATAAAAAAAATTGAGAATTACTTGAGGAACCTTACGGTTCCAAGAAAATAAATTTTTTTTTTTTTTTTTTTACTTCCGGTTCCACCGGAACCGTACGGTTCCGGTTGGAACCGTTGGAACCGCTGGAACCGTTCGGTTCCAGCGGTTCCAACCGGTTCGGTCAGGGTAAGAACCCTAACCGAACCGGTCAGGTTCCGGTTCGGTTCCGGAACCGGAACCGGTTGGAACCGGAACCGTCCGGTTCCAACCGGTTCGGTTCTGGTTCTGAACCGGAACCTTGGCCGGGTCTATCTACAAGAAGGCGAACTCCCAGAATACAAACTCCAGGCCCGAAAAATCCAGAGGCAGTTTGCAAGGTTCACTCTATTCGACGGTCGGTTGCTAAAAGATCATTTTCCGGACCCTACCTGAGATGCCTCACTCATGAAGAAGCGCGGCATGTGTTGACCGAACTACATGAAGGGGAATGTGGGAATCATTCCGGAGGTAGGAGTTTGGCACAACGAGACCATTCAACAGGCTACTATTGGCCTACGATGAGGTCCGACTCAGCAGAGTTCGTAAGAAATGTGAAAAATGTCAAAGGTTTGCTCCCGTCTCATATCTCCACGAGAAAGACTCAATCCTATCATATCTCCCTGACTGTTAATGAAGTGGGGAATGGACATCGTTGGGAAACTCCCAATCGCCTCAAATCAGCGAGTCTATATGCTTGTGTTGACGGATTACTACTCGAAGTGGATCGAAACAAAATCATTCGCCAGGATACACGACAAGGAGGCACATACATTCATCTGGAAGAATATCATATATCGATTCTGCATACCCAGAGAAATCATAACTGATAATGGATCACAATTCGTTAGCCATCATTTTCAAGATTTCTGCAAGAATTGGGGCATAAAATTAAGCTTCTCAACCCCACGTTTCCCACAAGCCAATGGCCAAGCCGAATCGTCTAACAAAACGATACTGAACACTTTGAAGAAAAGATTAGAGAAGGCTAAAGGTACTTGGGCAGATGAACTCCATGGGGTGTTTTGGTCTTACAGAACAATGGCCCGATCATCAACAAGCGAAACCCCATTCCCACTGGCCTTTGGTACGGAAGCAATGATACCAACCGAAGAAACCATCCCATCCCCACGCTACCAATGGCTCGATGAGGAATCAAATCGACAACTTATGAATTACAGTCTCGATACAATTTATGAATCAGGGACCGAGCTTCCATTTGACTAGCTGCTCATCAATGGAGGATGGCCAGATACTTTGACAAAAATGTCAGGAGCAGAACTTTCAAGGAAGAAGATTAGGTCTTACGCAGAGTTTTTCAGAACACAAAGGAGGTTGGAGATGGTAAACTGGGACCTAACTGGGAGGGTATGTACCTCATCACCAAAATCGTTGGGAGGGGAGCCTACAAGATACAACCATGGAAGGGACTCTCATTCGCAACAGTTGGAACGACGTTCATCTCAAGCGATTCTTCTGGTAATACATGCAATACTTAGTTAACTTTCGAAGTATGCATGCAATACTTAGTTGTCTTTCGAGGTATAAACTAAAAAGACTTATTGTTTGCGAAAATTCATTCGACAGATTGGAATAAAAATTCATTCATTAGAAATTCCTTTTCCATTCGAAAAAATAGCTTGCCTTGTACGAAACTTAAACAAAAAAAAACCCTAAGTACATTAGATTAGAAATGTTCTTAAACGTCTGGAGCATTATCTAGTTGCTCTTCAGTCGCGAGAGTGCCAACATGATCATCATCTTCCCGAATATCAGTTTCGGCTCTCGTCAGTCCAGCACCCCTCCCTTCGGGCGCCATAACTTCGACTTCAGAAACTACAACCTCCACAACCTCATATTTCATTGACTTAACTTCATCACATTTTTCTTCCTCACCGCCCTCACTCGACGAGGAAAGCCCAACTACATGTCTTTTGTACTCCCGAATCCACTTCTCAGGCTTCTAGTCTACATGCTTCCCAGTAAGATATTCCTTCATCAAATCATATCTATCTTTCATCATGGACTCGATGGCAATCTCTTCCAATTTTCCAAGTAGCTACTCATTTTCTTTTTTTACATTATCAAAACCTTACTTGTAGGCTTCGATTGTCGCTTCGGACGTCTATTTCTCGACCTTAAGAGTGGCCTTGGTTTCTTTCAATTCCTTCTCCAGTCCTTTCTCCCTCTTCTCAGACGCATCCAACCCAGACTTCAGTTCTGATGCTTCATTTCTCACTACTGTCAAGGCTTTCTCCAATTCTCTAATTCTCTTTTGACTCGACTCAGCATATTTTTGCATATATAGGTTACACTCCAATGCCTGAAAAATTTATGGTTAGAGATCATTCGACCAATAAGCTATGAGATTAAGAGAAAATTTTAAGTATACATATTTCATAGTTCAGAGTCGTTGCTTTCTTCATTGCTTCAACCAGGCCTATCATTGTCAGCATTTCTTCATTTTTCTCCAGAATGAGCCATTTCACAAATGAGTTTATACTTGAGGATTACAGTCGAGCCTTGAGGAATCCTTAATATAACATTGTCAGTCTCTTCTTCCACCTCAATTACGGTTTTCCTGTTCTTCCCAGCCGTCATCATTTAAGTCGACTTCCCCTTCTCCACAACAGCTTCACTCGATACGACATCTTTGGGTTGAAGACCTTCTACCTTCTCAATTTCGGGCTCCTTCACCTTCAACTTCCTGGCCTTCCTCTGGTTCTTCATTTCGTCAAGTGATGATACTTTGAATGGCCCAGACAGTATTTCCTCTGCGTATAAAATTTCCTCAGGTGTTAAAGACTTGATAAATTTCGACTCTCCGTATAACTCTCGACACGACCAATTACAGTATATCGCGGCCAACACGTGTTTACAAAGAGACAAAAGGGTACCTTCTCGTTGATGAATTTCACTCCACAATAAAGTAGCTCTCAACCTTTTCTCTACCAAGATATCTCTCCAATCCCTTTCTTCGGAAAGTAAAGTTAAAATTGTTTTAGTGTGGGAAATGGTTCGACTCGATGTATCAAACGACCTGTTTCTCAAAGGATCGGCAAAAACGAATATAAAGTCAGTCTTATTAATAGGTATGTTCAAAGATTACACATGTTAGAGAAAAATACTCACTCGATAAGCACCAATATTCTGGGATTCGACCAGCTCCAGCCGACCCAAAAATACCCTCACCCCTCACAAAGAAGTAATCAGACTGCCAATTTCCCCTATCATTCATTGGAAGTCCAGTGACTAAATGTTTCTTCCTCTGTCGAAGAAATAAGGTATATCTTCCCTTCTCAGTCAAATGTTCCTTTAAGTAGTATGTGGACAGAACATCCTTCACCTGAAAGAACACTCCTAATTCGAAAGCCATGCATTCGATCGATAATATAATTCTCCAAGCATTAGGCATCAATTGAGAAGGAGCAATTTGAAAGTGGTATAGGACCTCCCAAAATAATCTTGGTATAGGGAACCTCAATCCATCCGCAAAGGGCTGCTCATAGAACCCAATCCATCGTGGAACTTTATAATCTATCCTTTCACTCGACAATGGTAATCTCACTTCTATTGAGTCCGGAAACCTATATTTGAATCTGATTTCTATCAAAGTTCTTTCTATCACACGACTGGCAAGGTTTTTGGTTAACAAGTTTGTTGGTTCACTGGTACTAGGGTTTTCACTCGACTCCCCAATCACCGGTAAGGTCCTAAATGGTATAGCTTCGGTAGGAACCTCTTGGGATAACTCAGCTACAGTTATTAACCCCGTCTCTATCAAATAAATATACGACCAATCTCTATACACTTCATCTTCATGTGTCTCACTCGAAGATGATTCGAAAAATTCATCTATCTTAGCTCCTAGGCTGCCTAAGGAATCTCCACTCGACATTCTCCAAACAACAAGCATATAAACACTAAAATCCTTAAAAATCTATTCCCTAAATATCAAAACCTTCAAACATAATTTCGACAATAAATCTATAGTTCGAAAGATCAAAAAGCCTATTTTGCCTAAGAACAGCTTGAATCTACACTATGAATGTTTAAAGATTAATAAAGAACAAAAGATGGGTTTTGAAGAATACCTTGAAGGCTTGAGAGTTCTCCCAACTTGATCTCTGAAGTGAAATTTTGAAAATGAGGCGAAACTCTCTTATACACCATTCCCTTTTGGCGCCTCAAATTCCCGCCAAAAACTCCTTGTAACTTGCACTAGGGTTGTATTAAATGGCTAGAGAGAAACCTAGAAGCAACCCTATTGTCGAGTGGGAAACGACATAAAAGGCCTGACAAGAGGAATGAAGTCACTCGACATAACACACTTGAAAGTCTTGGTTTAAATATCATTCTCATTATACGACATGTCGAGAGAAATTACTCATGAACCTTCATCTGGTTCAGTCGACCGGGGACATTCCCCATGGACTCATGTCGAGTCAAATGAAGACATGGACTTCCCTCAATCCATACGATATGTCGAATGAAATTACTCATAAACCTTCATCTGGTTCAGTCGACTGGGGACATTCCCCATGGGCTCATGTCGAGTCAAATAAAGACATGTACTTCCCTCAGTCCATACGACATGTCGAATGAATTACTCCTGAACCTTCATTTGGTTCAGTCGATCGGGGACATCCCCATGGACTCATGTCGAGTCAAATGAAGACATGGACTTCTCTCAGTCCACACAATATGTCGAGTGAAATTACTCATGAACCTTCATCTGGTTCAGTCGACCGGGGACATTCTCCATGGACTCATGTCGAGTCAAATGAAGATATGGACTTCCCTCAGTCCATGCGACATTGTCGAGTGAAATTACTCATGAGCCTTCATCTGGTTCAGTCGACCGAGGACATCCCTCATGGACTCATGTCGAGTCAAATGAAGACATGGACTTCCCTCAGTCCATACGACATGTTGAGTGAAATTACTCATGAACCTTCATCTGATTCAGTCGATCGGCGACATCCCCCATGGACTCATGTTGAGTCAAATGAAGACATGGACTTCCCTCAGTCCATACGACATGTCGAGTGAAATTACTCATGAACCTTCATCTGGTTCAGCCGACCGGGGACATCCCCCATGGATTCATGTCTAGTCAAATGAAGATATGGACTTCCCTCAGTCCATGCGACATTGTCGAGTGAAATTACTCCTAAACCTTCATCTGGTTCAGTCGACCGATGACATCACCTATGGACTCATGTCGAGTCAAATAAAGACATGGACTTCCTTCAGTCCACACGACATGTCGAGTGAAATTACTCATGAACTTTCATCTGGTTCAGCCGACCATGGACACCCCTCATAGACTCATGTCGAGTCAAATGAAGATATGAACTTCTCTCAGTCCATGCGACATTGTCGAGTGAAATAACTCCCGAATCTCCATCTGGTTCAATTGACCGGGGACATCCCCCATATATTCATGACGAATCAAGGAAAGGCACAGACCTCATTTAGTCCACACGACATGTCGAGTCAAATATGAACTATACCTCCCTCAGTCCGTACGGCTATGTCGATTGAAGTTACCTCCTAAACGACCATATGTACCAATCAACCAGAAATACCATCAAAGGACTCAAGGCAAAATAATTGAGGTCAGACTCTCCCACTCCGTATGATGAAACATCATGTGGATTAACTTTGAGCCATTGCCAGGATCAACAAAACAACTACCCATGTTCTGTTTCATTCGACATGTGCAAAGATACTCTCCAAGTCAAGGGTTTCTAGACTTAGAGAGTATGATACAAACTGTATGGGCCAAATTTGGGCCCAATGGTAAAACCGACATTTCACCCCTAGGCCAACCACGAAACCAGAGATCCAAGGCCCACTATCAAATCCAGTTTAAAAAACCAATATCGGGCCGAGAGACCATACCAGTCCAAAGCCCATCGCCATTGATGGATCAATATCAGGATAGCCTACAGACTCACCAGTTATCAGATTGGAAAAACGCCTAAACTCATAAACCCCACCTATTAAATCAACAGTTACAGAGAGAAAGTCATAAACTCCACCATTAAGTCAACAGTTACAGAGATTCCAACGAGTAGGAGAAGGTTAAATGACCCACACCAGAGGACTTATAAAAGAGATGGGTCATGGCAATGATGAGAGGGGAACATTTACATAGTTTTACAAGCATATCACCCGAGAAACAACAGCACCATGCCCTCACGGCAAACAAACAGAGATAAAGGTAACTTTAGGCCTTATTCTCCCTACTTCCGTCTTATCCACACTACTGACTTGAGCGTTGGAGTGCCTATGGCATCCACCACATCTGTGGACAGTAACCTCCACGCTCATACTACCCTTGTTTTGCAGGTTCGCTAGTGCCCTTAAAATCCAGATTATCGATTGTGTGTCTCAAGTGAAAACTCGTATCCACAGTTACCTAACAGTTGCACGCATGATCTAGCAGTTGTACACATGATTTAGCAGTTGCACGCATGATCTAGCAGTTACATGTGAGCAGGGGACGTGTGGGGTTAACGGCGAAACCGTTCCAGCGTTTGGTGAAGCCATGCAGTATAAAAGGTTCAAGCATAGCAAGAGTAAAAAAAAAAAAGAAAAATGACACGAAAGAGCAAGTATTTTAATTTCTTAGCTTTTTAATCGTTATGGCTGTAACTTGTGTGCTTGTGCCCCTTGGAGGCATTTTCTTTGAATCAATCACCCCTTTCTGGGACTGTGTCTCAGGAGGTTTGAACCTTACACGCGTATTAACATAAAATTATGCAAATACATGTGTAGCACTACATAACTTTCTTCGCAAAGAGTGTCATTATGATGAATTTCCAAATGAACCAATAGACGAATCTTTATCTTCAGTATTACCGGTTAACGAAGAAGATAATTTTGAGCCTATTGTGCAAAACCAAAAGCATCAACGAGAAGATGCTAATGCATGGAGGGCTAGCATAGCTTTAGGTATGTGGAGATATGCTATATAAGAGGACATGAAGCTACTTCAAATTGACTATTAAAAGACTGGGGAAAATTATATTGGCTTTTGCTTTTCTTTATTAAAAATATCATTTCTTTGTTATCTTTTTCATTGATTTATGATTTTGAATGCTTGTTTTTATTTATGGTTCCATTTCATATGATCCAATTTCTGTTATTGCTGATGTAAGTGTCCACGACTTGAACCAGTTGACTTTCATTAGCTTTTATATTTATGATTTTGATGCATCCTCACCTAACCATGATGGTAAATATAGCATTGGCAATTCAGTTGAGGGTGACTTGAACGAGAATGACTCAAACAAACATTGCTCATAATCTGATTAAAAGTTGGTTGATTAGCATCATAAAAGTAAAAAAAATATATATGTGGTCTTTTCAAATTTTATAAATTTTTATGATATAAATTTTTTAAAATCCAATAAGTAAAAAATCATTATTACAAAAATCATTAATAAAATCTTTTAAGTCATTACGTTCTTAAATAGTTTTTTAAAATTCACTAGACTTATTTATCCAGAAATAATCTTTTAAAATCTCAATT